>JAHBCN010017560.1:0-18142 GCA_019359885.1 Listronotus oregonensis
TTTGTTTGGAGAATAATGATGTTGCGAGAATCGTGTAAATACTAGCAACACGCTCATGTATTATTCAAATTTTATTTTGCATACGTCGCGCGTCGGTTATTTTTTACTTCTTGGCCGCGGTTTTAGTGCTTATCATATTACTTGTACATTATTCCGAGAAACCTTTATGTTTTTCTTTAGGTTTTGATAAATTAATATACCAGGTGTCCCCAATAAGAATATTAATAATATTACTTTGTTTTAATTATTTAAAACTGTATACAGAGTGTTTATAAAAAGCGTTGTAGCAAGAATTTTTTACCTGTCTAATATTTCGACTCAAGTTGAAAATTTACTCTAAGAGTTTTAATATTTGACTGTTTCCAACCAGTTAAAAACGGGAGAAGAAATTATGTTACAACACATCTCGATGATGGTTGTTGTCCATTGCAAAACAAATATTCAAAATATTTAATATTTATGGAATTCCCCAGGTTAATAAAAAGGTACTAGGTATGATGAAGGATGAGAATAATGGTCGGATTATGACGCATTTTATTGGGCTTAGATCAAAAATGTATGCAACTAAACTGTTTTTTACCGAAGAAGAACTAATTCAAGAACGGGTTAAACTGGAGGCAGAGAATAAAGAACGAGAAGAAATCGAAAAATGTCTTGTAAGTAAAGGAATCACCAAAAAAATTAAAGGAATTAAAAATCGGTAATCAAAAACAAAATTACCTTTGATGACTATGTAGAGTGTCTGAATAACTACACGGAGAAAATGGTTACACAAATGCTAATTCGCTCAAAAAAGCATGATATCCACACAATTAGGCAGGAGAAAATAGGACTTAGCCCATATGATGATAAGCGAAAAATACTTCATAAATCTGTGGAGACGCTACCATGGGGGCATTATTCAATTATGGATGAGATATAAACTTGTATATATTATCATTATAATTTCTCAGATATAAGGTTAAATTCCACTATAGGGACCTTTGGAGAAACGAAATGGAATACATTAATAAGTCAAGCATCCGAATCATGCATCATCGAAGCAGAGGTTCCAGCAGTTGTCATCCGATGAATATTATAACAGTTTAAATATTTTTATTACCATAGCTTGTAGTGTATTACTAACTAAACTTGTATATAAAATTGTTAAAAGTCAATGTACAATGTGGTTTAAATAAATTAATTTAATACATACAATGTGCTTTATTATACCGGACGCTATTAGGACACACACCGGACACATACCGGACACATACCAAACACCATCGTAACACCAACGTAACATCAACGTAACCGCTTCTAAACAGTTGGTATAACCTGTTCCTATCAGTCTAGCCTGATTTATTATTTAATATTTAAAAATTACGAGTGTTACGAGATTATAATTATAAGGTTCTGATGGTTCTTTTTTAATCACCGGTTCTGGTTTGCTAATTTTGACCTTGACATTATTGACGTTAACAACTATTCTTTGATTAAGTTTTATTCCTATAGGCGTAATACTAAGACCACAATGATTAATTTACTATAGGGGATACTGTACTAATCGTTAATTGATGTCTCTCAAATTATTTTAAACAGATGTAGTGCCTTTATGGTTAAAGATGTTTACATACAATATATAATCCTTAGCTCAAGATGATGTATTAAACAACGTTTCAATTTTACTCATCATCATCGTCGGGGTTCCGATGTTAACCGATAACTTCCGAACGCTATGTTTTACAATTTTCGTGCAATATAAGACCTTAGCCCAAGTAAACAACGTTTCGATTTTAACTGCCATTGTCATCATCAGGGCGTGACAGATGACATTTGATAGGTGGCAATTAACGCTTACGTAAGACCTTAAAATATATCTCATACGCGTAAGCAGGTTCTAAGTCACATGTTAGGTTTGACATTTGACGTTTGACAAGTGACATTTGACAGACGCTATTATTTTAACGCATGCGTAAGACCCCAAGATAGGTCTAGTCTACGTAAGCAAACTTTTCTAAGTCACGTGGTTCGCGAAATATGACAGGTGACAGGTGAAATTTGACAGTTGACGGGTGTCATTATTTTAGCGCATGCGTAGGACTCTAAAATAGGCCTAGCCCACGTTTCCTAATTAGCGTATGACGTCAACATTACGACTAATAATAAGGTTCTTCACCCCACGCCTAAGCCCTAGGCCTACACCCTAGGCCTGGCGCTTAAGCGTAGGGGGGCCCCCACATGTTAGGTTTGACATTTGACGTTTGATAAATGACAGGTGACAGACGCCATTATTTTAACGCATGCGTAGGACCCTTAGTTATGTCTCATCCACGTAAGCAGGTTCTAAGTCACGTGGTTCGCGAAATATGACAGTTGATAGGTGGCATTTGACAGGTGACAGGCACCATTTTTTTAGCGCTTGCGTAAGATCCTAAGACAGGTCTAGCCCAAGTAAGCAAACTTTTCTAAGTCACGTGGTTCTCTAAATATAACAGTTGACAGGTGGCATTTGACAGGTGACGGACGCCATTTTTTTAGCGCTTGCGTAAGACCCCAAGATACAACTCATCCACGTAAGCTAAATTTCCTAAGTCACGTGGTTCGCGACATATGACAGCTGACAGGCAGCATTTGACAGGTGACAGGTGACATTTGACATTTGACAGATAGTATTGGCCACGCCCTAAATAACGCGTCACACAAGATTCCTAAATATTTAATTACGTCAGAGATATTAAGATAAACGTCTGATCCGGATCGGGATGCACGTCAATCGGTCATCTAGGACTACTATACACTAAGACGTGGGTTCGAATCCTGCTGGGTGCTGACTTTTTTTTATTTTTTTATTAGTTCCTCAGGTGTTTTACAACCATACATGGTTTACCAATATTATTAATGACAGTTAAACGGCCTTATTACTACTATTTTTCCTTTACTATGATACTCACGTGTGCTGGCGTAATACTCAGGATCCTATACATTCATTTCACCTTAATATTTAATATTCCCCTATAGCTCAGTGGTAGAGCTCTAGACTTTGAAGCACTAGGACGACGGTTCAAATCCTGCTAGGTGACGACTTTTTTAATTTAATTATTACAAATTCTCTTCCACTAAACATTTATTTCAACTTAATAATTAATACTCCCCGGTGGCTCAGTGGTAGAGCTCTGGGTTTTCAAGCACTAGGACGGCGGTTCGAATCCTGCTAGGTTTTTATTTAATTAATTCCAAAATTCGATGCACCACACCCAATCGATGATCAGATTCCCGATGATGTGATCCTGTGGATTACCGATGACGTGATGACTGGCGACGTATGACAGGCGACATATTTTAACGTTATTATTTAACGTTAAGAGACCGGAAGTAAATGCAAATCGGACCTTAAAATTCTCCCATAAGAAATACATGGGAAAATGACGAAATTTATTGCCGTACTGGTATAGCTTATCTACTGGTTCCTAGCCATATTTGAATGAAATCTATTCAGCCATTTAGACGCTATAACGAGGTTTACGTCGGGGGTTTTTTAATTTTTTAATTTAATCTTGTTGTTTCAGACAGATATGCCGACCGTCTACAAACGAAAGCGTGGTTCCACACGTGGAGAGTGGACTGAACAAGCATTACGAGACGCAGTTAGAGCTTACCAGGAAGAAAATATTAGCATTTATGAAGCATCGCGCAGATACAGGGTACCTTGGTCCACTCTCAAAAGGCGAATAACAAATAACAATTTTGACAAAAAATCCCTTGGGCCCTCCTCAGTGCTTGGTGTTTGTATTGAAAATAAAATCGTTAAGCATATAAAAAAGCTACAACTTCATGGTTTTGCGCCCACTAGAACAGAAGTCAGAATTATGGCCTTTAGACTCGCCGAACAGCTTAAACTTAGTCACAGGTTTAACGCTCAAACTGGGAAAGCAGGACTCGCAAATCTGAAGCTGTATCGCAGGCGCGTGTTCTCAATATGAATCGCCAGGCAGTGAAATCCTATTTTGCTTTGTTGCAGGACTTGTTAATTCAACACAATTTAATAAATAAACCTGAAAATATCTACAATATCGACGAATCAGGACTGCAACTGAATAATAAACCTGAACAAGTTATCGCAGAGAGAGGGTCAAAATCAGTGCAAAGCGTAACTTTCGGTGAGAAGGGTGAAACCATCTCTGTAATTGCCTGCTGCAACGCCGAAGATTTTTTTGCCACCTTCAAGCATTTTTAAATGCAAAAATGCAAAGCCGGAATATGCTGATGGAATGCCAAATGGTTCTAAAATTTTTATGAATATAAAATCAGCTTATGTCAATTGCGATATTTTTTATCTGTGGCTTAAGGACGTATTTGTCCCTAGAAAACCACAAGGAAATGTGCTTTTAATATCTTAGATGGGCACAGTTCCCACTGCAATTCAGTGCAAATGCTAGAATTTACTGAAGAAAACATTAATTTGTTATGCCTCCCGAGCCACACAACACACTGGTTGCAACCTCTCGACAGGTCATTTTTTAAAGCCCTTAAGTCATATTTTTACGCAGCCTGCAATACGTATTTAAAATTAAACCCATCCAGAAGATTAAACAGACTTTCGTTTGGTTCCCTTTTAAATGAAGCTTGGGGAAAATCGGCTGTTCCATCTACAGGGGCTTCTGGGTTCCGAGCGACGGGTATTTACCCGTTTAACCAGGGTGCAATACCTGACTATGCGTATTTAAGTTCCTGTCCAGAAGCCAATCAGTCTACCATTTCAGCTAGCCAAACCACATCAGATGTCTCCCACGATAACGATATTGATCAACCTGATCCTATCATAGAAGCTATCGTAGAAGCTGACGCAACAATAAATCCGCAACCAGGTTGTTCGAGTTGGTACAGCGATAACGTCACAGCTACTAATAGCACACCTTGTGAAGATCTTACTCCTGGTAAAATGTTAGATACAATTTCGCCTATTCCGAACGTACAACGAGTTCAAAAACTACGAAAAGGGTCCAGAAACATAGCCTCAATTTTGAATTCTAAGAAAAATATTGAAGATTTTAAAATTAAGAATAATCAAAAAGGCAAGAAAATTGATAATCCAAAGGATTCTAACCAAAAAAACAAAAAAATAAAGAAACGGAAACAATCGGAATCTTCAGAGAGTACTAATGAAGAGATTATTTTAGATGATGAAGAAGAAGTTTCAGAAGAGGAAGAATGCTGTGTAGGTTGTAGAGAGCAATATAATTTGACAAAAAAACTAGCGATTGGATACAATGTATCATCTGTCGTCGTTGGCTACACGAGGAATGTACGAAATATGTCAATATATGCGACATATGTGCAAAATTCACTAAAAAAAGGAACGATTAATTATCACCGTCTTACCCACATATGTATCACCATCTTACCCTTATGTGTTGGGTTAGATGGTGAATTTGTTTAGAAATGTACTAATTTTTTCTTTAGTTTATTTAATATTTTATTCAGGTTTTGTACCCGTAATATTATTGTCGTTACATAGAAGAACGTTTTTCTTTTTATAAATCTTTAAAATAATATACCCTAAAAAGATTAATAACAATTTCATTATTTTTCGCCATCTCACCCTGGTTTACCCTACCTTTTCGTTTTTAAATGACAGACTTGTAAAGTTTTGGAAATCTCCATCAACAGTTTATAATTCTGTTAATAAATTATTTTTCATGTCAAAGCGAGGTCTGTTTAATAACGGTCTTTTCATCCAAAATCTTTTTTACTGTATATTCGTTTTGACACCGACGAGACTTTTGTTTTCAATAATAAATGTTTGTTCAATAATAATAAACAAGTAGTTACACCATATACAACTAACTTTTTATTCGGCGCAACGCCATCTTTAAAACTGACTGTTTCACTGACACTACTAGTATAGTAAATCAGTAGGTAGCAGTAAAACGATCACAGTAGATTAGTCCCCCACCATTCAACAGTCGCTGCAATAATAGTCGACTGCCATAGCAGCGACGGTTAAGTAGGCGTGCCCATACTACCAACTGTAACACATACGACTGCGATCTCAGTTGGGTGTTATGCCAGCTACTGCGATGACTAGAAATATTTCTACTTTTGTTATCGCAGTCGGATGCCTTTTCTAAATAAAATTGCGTTCTCGGATGAAAAAATTTTAACACTTATTAAATTTTATCAAGAGAATAAATGTTTATGGGACATATTCTAGTGTGTCCGGGGTCTAAGCAGGGTGACCTGCTGGTGTCAAATCGGATTTTTTTTCTGATCGTTACGGGGTGGACTATACTGCCCAAATTCGTCTAATTTAGTCTCCAGAAACGTAGATTTTCGGGGACTTCGTCCACCTATCTGTAGGAGCTGTTCGGTCTCCGCGGAGATGGTTCTCTGTGATTTTTGCCGGAAGACCTTTGCCTCGGAGAAGGGTCTTAGGGAGCATCTTTCTAAAAAAGATGCTGGGGCCCTCCACGGGAAGACGATAACGTCTGTAAAATATGTGGGGGAGAATACAAAAGTTTCAGGGGAATGAGGAATCATATGAAAAGAGCCCACCCCTTAGAATACAATCGGGAATTAGAGGATAAATACCATCCTCCTCCAGTGGATCCTCACGAGGAAGAACCTGCACGACCTGCGCCCAGAGCAGCAGATGATGACGATCTTCTAATGAGAATGGCTCGTGCTGAAGTTGAATACGACGCTACTGGTGGCAGACTATACAACCACCATCTACACACTCTTTTCCCGGAATTTACCTTGGAAGCCATCAAGTACAGAAGACGCTTGAACCGGTATAAGGACTTTGTCACCTCTTTCAAAGGGGTCGCAAACATAGATATCGAGGAGGCAATAGAAACCAACGATGGAATAATCCCGGCTACACCCACTATTTCTCAACCCCTTACCTACAATTCTATCTCCCCTAATGACAATCTAGATACCTCGATGGTCATGGCTGATGACTCGAGATCGCATACGGACCCAAACGTCCCTCTTCGTCTTTCCCTTAACCACTCGACTCGTCTTTCCCTTAACAACTCAGGAAGAGCTCCACACTATTCCATTAGCGCGTCTTCTTCTGATGAGGCGGAGAATACCACCTCTTAAATCTCAATAACATACATACTCCCTTACCGCTTGATCTCGGGAATGCGTCGACGGATGCCGACCCTCTATTGGGTGAACCTGCCAATATCTCATGGGTAGCCGAACCACTTTTGCTGCCGACGGGAATGCCAAACCTGGTCGGACCAATCGAGGAAGGAGCCGGTCCCGGCGGGCCTACCAGAATCCGGAGATGTCTAAGGGATATTGCCAATGATCCCGCTAATGTCCTAGATGAACATGATAGATCTCTTTGCAATCTGGCCCAATCAGGAAACCAACAACTTCATATGGAGCGGGTCAGAAGCATAATTGAACGGCAATGTGCCGCGTTCGCTCCCCGTGCGGGGGCAACAACAATAACAACAGGCGGGGCGCTGAAATTGGGAACAAGCGCGGTGTTCAGGCGTTGCCAGCCAACCGCTCCCAGAAGCGCGCCCTGCTCTACAAAAAGATCCAAAAAGAATTCAGAAGGGACAGAAAGCGGGTGGCCGAACATATCCTGGACGACAAATCCTGGGAGGATGGAGGCTCGGGGGGACCGGCGCCGGAATTGGTTGAAGCCGAATACCTAAACATCTTTGGTGCGCCTTCATCTATCGATGATGAACTGATCAATGATCTGCACGAACCATTGGCTGACCTAGAGGCTCCAATAACAACACAAGAAATTTCCCATGCGTTAAACATGAATAGATCTGACGCTGCAGGCCCAGATGGGGTCAAGCCCAGTTCACTTAAGCGGGTTTCCCTAATTAAACTTTGTATCTTATTTAATTCGATGATTCTTTTCGGCATTGTTCCCGAACCACTAAAAAGGAATCGAACAATCTTAATTCATAAAGGCGGTGATCCCTCCTTGGTTGGCAACTGGCGACCCATCACGATATCAAGCGCCATTACACGACTACTCAACAGAATTCCAGCCGAGCGTCTGAGTAGACTAAACCTTCATCGAAACCAAAGGGGCTTTACGCGAATTGACGGGGTCATAGCGAATAACATCACGCTCCAATCTGTAATTAAAACAAAACGTGCCAGAAGGGACCCATACCATCTGCTCTCCCTGGACCTCCGCAAGGCATTCGACACGGTCTCTCATAACTCGGTCGATAGTGCATTGCGGAGGTTCAGGTGGTGACATGGTTCGGAGATTCATTATGAACGGTCTCACAGGATCAACAACGAGGATAACCACCGACGGCGGTGTCACCGGTGACATCCCGATAAGACGCGGAGTGAAGCAGGGGGATCCCATCTCTATCATTCTATTCAATCTCGTCATGGATGAGCTCATCTGCAGGCTCGAGGCCTCCAATAGGGGTCTACCCCTGAGTCATGATACTCAGCTGGCTGTCCTGGGGTATGCAGATGACCTCATCCTGGCCTCCGACACGACAAGAAAAGCTCAAGGTCTGCTGAACATGGCAAACTCCTTTTTCAATGGGAGAGGTATGAGCCTCAATCGGATGAAAAGCGTAGCACTATCGGTCAACGTCAATCGATCAAATAAACATATGTACACGCTCAGTCGCAGTGTATTTTATTCCGAAGGAGAGCCGATATCTCAATGTCAACCGGACGGATTTTTCAAGTATTTGGGGCGAAAATACGGGTCGTTGGGCCAAGCTAACCCTACAATTACTGATACTAAATTATGGCTTGAACGCGTTAAAAGACACCTCTGAAACCTCATCAGAAGCTTGCCGTGGTAAAATCTTTCCTCATCCCACGACTTCTCGACTCCCTCCAGGGCCTGGGAATAACTCTTCGGGTCCTGGGGGAGGCCGATAAACTTATACGGATGTCAATCCGACTATTTCTACACCTAAATCGTTCATGCCAGGACGCTGCGATCCACGCTGCGGTTGCCGACGGCGGCTTGGGAGTTATCTCTCTCAAAAAGTACGTCCCGATGATCCTCCTCAGGAGGTTAGAGGGTCTCAGACTTGAAGGCTCGCCTCTTTCTGAGGCGATAATTAATAACACATTCACTGAGCGACTCCTTGACAGGCTTCGGCGATGGTGCGGGGTTGATGGTGCTTCCAGTAGAGGTATAAGAAGATCATGGTCTGACAGGCTGGAAAATGGCTATAGCGGCAACGGCCTTGCTCAGGGAGCTAACTGTTCGGCTAACGGCACGTGGCTATCTAGCCCACCTCAATTTTGGTCGGGGAGAGACTTCTGCAAGGCCATACAGCTACGTTTTAATCTCCTCCCTACAAAGGGTATTCCTTCAAATCCACCCTTTGAGCGCAGATGCCGTAACAACTGTGATAGAGTGGAGTCGGTGTCTCACGTTCTCCAAAAGTGCTGGACGGTCTGGGGCGAGCGGCTTAAACGTCACGATCATATCGTCGAACATTTAGCGAAGATCGCTAACCGCAAGGGCTGGGAAGCTCTCCGGGAACATAGAGTGAGGGCTCGCAACGGACTCCTTCGCATACCAGATCTAATACTGATCAAGGATAACCAGGTAATTATTTCAGATGTTGCGATATCATGGGAAGGTCCTGACTCATTGCGCTTGGCAGGAGCCAACAAGACAGCCATATATTCCGACCTAAACTTCCTACAGGCCATTAGGGAACGCTTTCCGGGAAAAACAATATCCATAGCCCCATTGATTATTGGTGCCCGTGGCATATGGTGCCCCATAACCAACTCCCTAATTAGAAACTCTCTTAACCTTAATTACAAGGAGATTGATAGGCTTATCATCCGCACAATAGTGGGCAGTTTGACAATTTACAATGCCTTTATGAGGCGATAGTTCAGGGCGGTTCGACACCAGCAGTAAATCAGCCTTTTTAATTTGTTGTTTGTTCACTATAATTATGTTCTTTGTGTTTTGTCCTTAACGCACCCGTGCGAGTATTGAATTCCATTTATAGTGCGTATCTCTAAACTTAATGTTTTATTATAATACTTATTTAGCTGTAAGTTTGTCTTTTATTTTGTCCTATCATTTTTATTTTGGTAACATTGCGATACTCTCAGTCGCGCATCTTCTTCCATCGGGCTTCACCCTCTTGAGGTCCGGCCCGGCTGGGGCGGATCTGCCATCGACTCCTAGCGGCCCCTAGGACTCCGCCTTTCCCTTAACTTCCGTAACCGGGTCGCTTGAATCCTCTCTGCGAGAGTCCTCCGTACGGCTCTCTACTATTTCTTTTTCTTTCTTAACGGTGGGATTCGAGATTACACCGTACATGCGCCCTAATTCAGGTTGTGACGAGCCTGGCTCATGATGATGGCGCCAGGATGATCTGATATCCTTTCGGGCCGACTGAGTAGCGAGAGGTGCTGCCGACGCCAACATTTTAAAGGGTAAGGAGACCGAGCCCACTGCTTCTTCGATAGTAGAAAAGAAGACCCCATATACCTCTGAAACGCCTAATAGCCCGGCACAAGAACAGCCGGGACACTTGTCTTTACCGCCCGGCCAACAGAAGGCGCCGATCATCACGGTAGCATCGGCGCCCGTTCCCGTTCACCGGGAACCGCAGTCGGGATCAAAGAGACCGAGGTCGAGCGTCTCCCCTGGCTTCCCTCTCAAGAGGAGTAAGCCGGAGGATAGACGCTTAACCGCGGTCTCTCCCGCTGCTCTGAGACCACCGCTCTCAGATTCGAACGAAGCCTCCCGGCTCAAACGGAAGACTCCTCCTTCCAACGATGGATCCAGCGATTCGGATGACGATACAGGTCAACACCATCGACCTATAATTCCCATTAGAACTTACACGTCTCCGATAGCTGGTCCATCCTGGCAGTCGTCTTAGGAGACGGCTCCTGTGTCTTTGGCCGCCCAGCCAGTTCTGACGCCGATCCAGTCTGTGACAGTGGATTTATCCACTGGGCCGCGTGCTGCGAAGGTGCCTCGGCTTCTTGGAGAAGAGCCCTTCGATCCCGACCTGGCTCGCTCAGGAAGTTTGCCGCATGAATTTGCGGCTCTCCTTCGTGAACTCAGGCCGAAGATATCTAATCAGCATGCGGCCGTCCATAAGATTGCGGACCTAGCTCTGCTGGGGTCCAACCATAGCCTACTGGTCTCTATAGATCAGTGGTTGGACTCCCTTCAGCCTCGCAGAGCTGGAAATCGTCACAGACGTAACGGTAGCGTTGCTCGGGCTGGGAATTACGGTCAGTGTGGGGGGGGGTGCGGTAAACGCGCCACCAACTACAAAAAAGCGCAGGATCTCTACCTGAAAGATCGCTCTGCCTTGGCGGACATCCTGCTCAATGGGAAGAGACTCGATGATCCGCCGGAGCTTCCTGAACTTCGAGAGGTTGAGGAACTCTACGGCGGGATACTGGAGTCCAGGTCGCCGATGGATGACGAGGAAATCAGCGATCCGAAAGAGGCCACTAACAGCTTCCTACCCATCCTGGAAGCTGACATCGACGACGCGAAAAGAGGTTGGAAGACGTCGGCTCCAGGCGTCGACCGACTTCAAGTCGCCGACGTGAAAAAGATGCCCTCCATAGTATGGAGTGTGGTGTTTACCGCAATCCTCGGCAGAAATGTCCACCCAACATCGTGGAAAAAACTACGCACTATTTTAGTGCCAAAAGCCGGTGATAGGCGAAGGGCGACAAATTGGCGACTCATCACCATCGGGTCGTCAAGCCAAAGACTGTTTCACAGAGCGATCAATTCTAGGTTGAGAAAGGACACACTGCTGAACTTTCGCCAGAGAGGCTTCATGGAGCTAGACGGTACGTTGGCGAACGCCTTGATTGTGGACCAATATATTGGTTCACGGGTCAAAGCGGGAAAAGCGTATAACGTGATCTCGTTAGACCTTCGCAAGGCGTTCGACTCGGTGTCGACATGCTCCATTCGCCGTGCCCTGGAAAGAGCAGGTATACACGCAGGTATGGTGAACTATATCATGAATAGTCTCCAATCTTCCCCCACAAGCATCAAGGTGGGGCTACCCGCTCCATTAACATCAGGAGAGGGGTAAAGCAGGGCGACCCTTTATCACCACTGCTTTTCAACCTAGTAATTGATGAGCTGCTGTGTAAAATAAACACCAAGTACGAGGGAGGTACTGTAGCACCTAACACGAAAGTGGCTTTATTAGGATTTGCGGATGACCATGTCATCCTCTCCGACAAGCAGACTGGGGTGCCACTTATAATGGCAGACATAGAGGCCTTTTTCGAAAGTCGGGGGATGGCCCTTAATCCCGAGAAGTGCGTCAGCCTTAGTGCGTCGCCCTTCAAGGGAGATAAGCGGCCTATTCCCCACTACAGGCCCATGTTCTCAATCTCAGAACGAAAGATACCCGCTTTGGATTCCCTCAACTCCTTCAAGTATTTGGGTCAGCACTATGGTGTTCGGGAGTGCTCAAGCCTAACGTACCGAACCTCATGCAGTGGCTCGGACGCGTTGAAAAAGCCCCATTGAAGCCCGATCAAAAACTGGAGATTCTTCGGACCTATTTGGTACCGAGGCTCCAGTTCGGACTTCAAAACACACGTATAATAGGCGCCATCCTAAAGGATGTGGATAGGTTGGTGCGGGGTTTGATAAAACGAATCATGCACCTCCCTGTACATACCCCTGACTGCAGCATTCATGCTAAAGTCAGAGATGGTGGACTGGGTTTCCAGGAGCTCCGTCATAGAATCCCTCGTATTTTACTTGGGAGAATGACGAAGCTCCTTACAACAACCGGAGACCCAGTCGTCAACGCTGTCCTGCAGACTGACAGGGCTAGGACGATTTTCTCTAGGCTAGAGCGGCTGGCTGGTGATATACCATCAGAGCAGTTACAGCGGGAAGCCATTATCAATGGGCCCCAGACTGCTGGCCTACAGGTGGTGTCGGAAGACGCTGCCAGTAGAGAGTGGGTTACCACCAAACCTACTGGGTGGACAGGAAGGGATTATGTGCGAGCCGTTCATTTAAGAACGAACGCCCTACCCACAAGAGGACATCCCTCTAATCCGCCAGAGCTCAGAACTTGTCGCGGCAGTGGATGTAAAGTAAACGAAACAGTCTCACACATCCTTCACATGTGTGAAGTGGTGCATGCAGAACGCATCCAGAGGCACGACGAAATCGCCAAAAAAGTCGTGCGCCACTGCCGAGGCAAGAACTGGCAGACGGAAGAGGAACCTCATGTCCGTCATTCTGACGGACAACTATACAAACCTGACCTCCAGTTCGGCCAACAAAGAAATTGGAAAAGATGCCCCGTGGATCATATGACTTCAGATTTGATATCCATAATGAAATTTTAGTTGTTAGATGGAATGAAAACAAGTGTGTGTGTGTGTGTGTGTGTGTGTGAATGACCACCAATTTTGATCATATAAAGCCAATGGCTATAGTTTCAAGGTGGAATGGAAAAGAAAACGCTCGCCTGCCAGTTCTTCAACCTCGTGTGATCTATAAGTATAAAACATTATGCCAATGATTTCTTTAACAAATAAATGTAGCATTTCTGAAAAACTGTTTTTGGATTCGGACGTAAAAGTAAAAGATCATTGTCATATAACTGGTAAAAAACGACCTGGTGCCAGTAGTATAGAGGGCGGGGTTCTGTGACAATTGGATGGTATCTGTGGTTCTTGTTCAGTGACCATAAGCCGACGAAGTGATGAAATCACAGTTGACAATGACGTCACAGACCAGAGGCTGTTGACCAAAAGGTCTTTAATCTTAATTAAGTAAAAAAGGTCCTTAATAATATGCCCTCCTAAACTGATGATGATTTATAAAAAAAAATAAAAAAAAATGTCATCATCATCATCATCATGGTCGTTGCGATGCGTTGGTCCTTAATGTCGTATATTACAGGACAGGACAGATGTGGATAAATAATAACAATTATTATTATTTTAAATTAATGTTTATTTTTCTATAACTTTTATTATTGAAAATGACAATAAAAAGTGAATTAAAAAATACATATATTTATTTAATGTTATTATTACAAAAACATTGAAAATTTATTTTCTTCTTGTTATTGTAGCATGATAACCATTTTTAATAAAGTCTTTCACATGTGAATTTTTTGTTTCACGACACCTATTGTGCGAGAACACACAGTTCTTGCTTAACCATGCATTTGTCATCTGAATTTGTTGATAACAATAGTAACATTGGTTTTTTCCTACAACTTGAAATTCTTTTTTTCTCCATGTCTGAGATGTACAGTTACTACGTTAATTTTTTCGTTCGACATACTTGCATAGTTTTTATTTTTTTGTTTTTGGTTTAAATGCACAACTTAAACAATTATTGATTGGGTATTCAGCTCGAACAGCACCTCTACACTTGGGATAATAATAGATTTGAAGTCTCCCTGGTTGTCTGCTTCCTGGTCTTAAATCGACAGTTACACTTATGTTGCCGATGTATTCAGGACCCTTTCCCATGAAGAGAGAGAGAGAGAGAGAGAGAGAGAGAGAGAGAGTGGGAAAATATATTAATTAGACTACAAAAGAAGAAAAGAACTTTAAGGATATAAATATAAATAAATAATTTATATATATATATAATATATATATATATAATATATATTATAATATAATATATATATATATATAATATATATATATATATATATATATATATATATATATATATATATATATATATATATATATATATATATATATATATATATATATATATATATATATATATATATATATATATATATATATATATATATATATATATATATATATATATATATATATATATATATATATATATATATATATATATATATATATATATATATATAACTTTATTTGATACTTGCCCATTAACAGTTTCACAACTATGAAAATTTGGTTGTGCAATGTAATAATTAACACCAAATTTTCCACCCCACTTAGTAAAAATTTTAACATCTCAATGTTTCCGAATGTTTTTCATTGTCTTTCCAAAACTTGCATTATTCATCAATTTCGGATTATTTTTTTAAGTCATTGGTGGCTGCTTGACGTTATTTTGTGTTTAGGTCAATATATTTTTTTAACCAATCCGACTGTTTAAATTGTAAAATTCTATGAATTTTATTAATTTTTAAACCAAACTTAACAGCTTGTTGTAAATTTAGATAATGTATTATGTATCGTTTTTTGTCAAAGAAAGTTGTTAATAATTTTGGTATTTTTGTTTCCGATTTAAGAGGAATCATGTGCTCTGGACAAAAAGGTAAATCTTTATGTGTCTCAAAGTGTTCCTGAGGATAATGGAGATCAACTTCAAGAATGTATCCATGAGAGTTATTTGGTTTAATATATGATAAATAATTTATGAAGGCAATTTTTTCATCCTTATTTTTTATTTCCACCCACTCAAATTCTCCAGTCGGTAGAGCGAAACTCATCGCAGTTCCATAAAGAATATTTACATCAAAATACATCAGATATGATTCAGGAATTGTGGGATCATAATTCGAACCCATAAATCTATTGTTTGCTTTTGCATAACGATTCAAACACTGCGAAACACCTCCCCTAATTCCACGTTCAATAAAATAAATCATATCAATATCATCTAAAAGTTCTAATTCCACTTCTGTGATTTTAAGCATTGCATCAAAAGAGAGTTCTGGAGCAGTGTAATAATGTAGAATGTCAAGGCCATAATGCTTTAAGGTTATTTTTCTAAAATTTTCAAAAACGTCAGTCAAAAGGATCACATCAGTTTTAAGGTATAATTCAGCATATTCTTGTAGCGTTTTTAATGAAAAAGTATTCCAAACATTGCATGCATGTTTGTACTCATCACCAGAAATGTCTTTGTTTGCAATCATACTGTGAAATTTTTCCGGATGTGGTAAACATTTATCCTTTAATTTTTCCCAGCAATCAAGATATTCATACGGAAATATACCTTTTCGTGTTACTAATTTAAATTGCTAGTTATCAGAAAAATATTGTCTACAAACTGTTTTTTGGGAATCGTTTAAATAAGATGCTAATTTAGCAAGGCTATTAGGCATAAATCTAAATGAATCTAAAAATCTAAAATGAACTTTAGTGTCTTCAATGTGTTTGGTAAAAGATAAAAAAATCAAATATTTTTCTTTATTGAGCGGAATCAAAGACATTTTACCTTTAATTTCTGTGCACAATGGCTTAACTAAAAAATTACTATCATACCCTGATAAGCTATGAAATACAACAGGAATAATATGTGAATCTTGATATTGTAAATTACAATAATTATGAGCCGGTCCGCGATATTCCCCTGTTAAATGACAATGATCTTTTACCTTTTTATCGTTAAAATTAAATGATTTCGCACACAAATAACATTTATCAGCTAAATAAAAATTGTGTTTTTGTTGAGTGCTTAAAGGCAACATGGCAACAGGATTCGAAAGAATGTTATTAATTTTTTTAGCAATTTTAGCAAGTTGGCGAACAAACCAAATTTCACAATTTTTTCCTGTAAAAGATCTAAATTTTGAAAGTGAGTCATTAAATGAACATTTTAAATAATACGCTACACTAAAAGCTTCATGTTTTTGGATTCGTTGTGTTTTATCCAAGTAATTGTTTGAATGAGCAGTTGTAAGAAGGCTCTCAATATCCGCATATATGACAAATGGCACAGTATTTTGATATTTAATATTTTTAAATTTTATCCCTGGGTAAAACAACTTTGACATTGTTTAAGATTTTACAGTCAACAAAATGTTTATTTAAAATTAATTCTGTTTTGAAGTGATTTAGACATCTCTCGCAAAACCACTTACGATTTTTTACATTTCCCACCTGACCACCTGCTAAACAAGATAAGTTTTTTATGTATGAGTAATGAAAATATGGATTTTCCCGTGGTGTTTCACAGGTAACATCATATTCAAGATTATTTTTCATGTTATAATATTCACAAGAAATCATTAGCAAGTTAATTCTGGGTGAAAAATCCGTTTTGCTTAAAACTAAAGGTACAATTTCATCAGCAACATCAAGAACAACACATTAATTGCCAAATTATTCATTTTTTCAAATTTTGGTATATCTTTTAAAGCAATGGGAAAAGTGATATCATCAAATTTCAATGCTTGTCTAAAATTAGGGTATGATGAAATGCGGTTTGGATTTTTGTCACTAGATGATGGGTATAAAGCAGCCATAATTGCATACAAAAAACAATATTCATCATTATTTTTAATATTTATTACACTCTTGGTTTTTTGAATAAATTTAGGTAGAGAAACAAAAGTAGAAATACCAGCACCCCTAAGAGGATTATAAGAGTTAATATTGACCGTAAGATACATAATTTTGAATAAACTCCACCCTGAATCCCGTTCTTAAAATTTCTCAAGTCTTACAAGAATTTTACCAATTACATTTTCGGTAATTGTTTAGTAAAGGTCCTTCACAAAAAAATCATTCTTTTTGTATATAGACTCTTTACTTTGATTTCAAAATATTGTCTCATAGTTAAAAATGTCGGCGCAAATAATTATTTATTTATAAAATCCATTTTTCATATTACTAAAGTAAAGGTTGATATTAAATAATTTACCCCTAATGCGGGCATATCGGATCGGTCATGGTTAGTCCTCGTTAGTTAAAACAACCTTTTATTTTCCAAATTTCAAAAACCCTTATTTATGGTTAGTTCTGGTTAGGTCTTCCTATTTAAAGCCTTTTTTTACCCTTTCTTCAAATATTATCTCACTTGGCACCGTTATTTACTCCACATCCTGAAGCTTTTGCCATTTTATTTAATTTTTTTTTTTTTTTAAAAATTGGTTCATCCCCAGATTTTTTTACTTTAAACTGTTCTATACACCCGAGGCTATTATTTAAAATTTTTAAAAAAGCTAAATTCGTGGATACCTGAAGCGCCCAGACCCTCAAATATTTATGTATTGTCTAACATTGTCATATAGAATCAGTATTTTCCCTATTCTGAAACCCCTCAATTATTTGGTACACCACAAATTGTTTCAAAAACTATCCTAAAGTTAATAACCTAGTTGTCTATGGGAAAAAAATGAATAACTCTAGGTTATCAGTTTCAAATATGTCGAAATGGCTACATTCAAAATTCAAAATTAGT
>JAHBCN010017561.1:0-18134 GCA_019359885.1 Listronotus oregonensis
CGTCTTTTGGGGGTTTTATAAAAATCCATAATACGTATAAACGTCGTTTGAGTCCCCTTTTTTATCATCCCTTTTTCAGGCCCCGGGTGTCCGATATTTAAATGTCGTTTTCTAATTTGGGGAAATTTTTTCGAAAAAATTAAAATTTTTTTATTCATAAAATTGTTTAAATAATTTTTTGGGAAAAAAAAATTTTTGAAAGTTTAATCATTTAAAAATAAAAATTCCCCAAATTTCACTGCTTTCTTCTATTTTTTAAAAACCCTCCAAGTAACAAATTTGACTAATTTTAAAAAGGATTTGTCGAAAAACCAGGACGATTTTACACTATCCTTAATGGGACCCGAAGCCCTTTAAATATATTTTCTTTCGGGACCTCGATAACAACCAAAAAAAATTGGGCGATATTAAAAGAATTTGTAAACCCAAAAACGACGTTTACACCATTTTTAGCGCCCCAGGTCTCCGTACCCTTAATTTAATTTGTGTTAGCAAAAAAAAACCCAGAAAGAAATCGGGTATTTTGGGGAAATTATTTACACCATTCGGCGCACCAAGTATTTCCAGGCCTTTGTTTAAATTATTCGTGTTCAGCGACCCAAAAACCCCCCCGAGTAACAAAATTGGTTGATAAGGAAAAATTTGTAAAAAATAAACCTTTTTGCCCCTTTAGCGCCCCTTTAAACCCTTGAAATTTTATATTCGTGTTCGCGCCCCAAAAACCCTCATAACAAATTCAGGTTTATTTTTTTTATTTACCAAGTTAAAATTTTTTGTAATTGCAAATTTTAAAGCTTTTGAAAATACCATTTTCTATTGCAAAATCAGTTTTTCTTTTCCCCTTTTTTAAATTTTTTGTTCACAAATTTTTAGATTTCACACGAACGAATAAAAAAACCGCTTTAAATCCACTTACTGGAAAAAAACCCCTCAACCTTTTTTTGGCTTTTTTTGACTACAGAAACAAAATAGCTTTTGATTGTCTTGTCTTGCTTTAGTTTGTTATTAATTATAAAAATAAAATTCATGGGTTTTTTTTTTTTAGTTCTAAAAAAATTTATCCCCCAAGTCTTCCAAAAAAAAAGAATATAGTTTTTTTTGGAATGACGAAAAACACAATGAGAGAAAACAGTCAACAAACATATTATGTTGGCTTCTTTTAGATGTGGAATTTAATTAGCTTTAATAAGAAATTATGGTATTTTCCAACTTTATTGGTTTTTTTTAGAAAAAAGCCCAGTAGTTTGACATTGTGGGCGAAATACTTGGAAAAATCAATGTTGATGGTAAATAAAAACTGATATCCCAAATTTTCAAAAGTAATAGCTTTCCAAAAAAAGTCTGTGGGTCTTAAAAACCAGCCCAAAGTACTAACTGGGAAAGAAATCAATAGATTTATCCAAAAAATTTTTTTGGTAAAAAAGGTATTTTTTTTTGTTTTTAATTTTAATTTCAAAAAAAATTTTCACTGATCCCTTTTAAAGGAGCAAAGGGCCCAAATGTTTATAGGTATAAAATAATTTTTACTTCTAATAAGTCAAAGGGGCATCTTGGCATATCTAGGGTGTAAAAAGAAGAACTGTACAACCTAAATAATGGGGTCTATGAACGGGGTCCCAAATAATTGTCAGCATCAACCACACCAAAAAAATGTTAAAAAGGGGGTTTACTGTAATTAAGGAAAATTTTTCAAACCCTCGTCAATATCGCAGGTCCCTTCAAAAGACATCCCAGAACAAGCATTTTTTTGGGGATAGAAAAGGTAAATTTTGAACCAACGGTAGGCATCCATTTAAAAGAGGAGCACCCAGCAAAAGGGAATTTTTTTAAACTACCATCGTGAGGTATACGGGCATTGTTTCTGAAGGACGTCCGCAACGCTTTTCCCAACGCTGGGCCCGGCCTTTTTCTTCTTTTTTTTCTTCTTCCCTGGGGGTTGTCTTGATTAGCTACCGAAGACAGAGCGTTTGGGCTTTTTTAGCCCAATCTCCAAATTTTTATATCAACCTCCCATTATCTTTTTCCTTCTACAAGTCTGTATAACCCCCAATGGTTGGTTGATATATTTCTGTGGGCTCATTTCCGGTTGCCCCCCTTTTTTTGATTCCATGCTTTACATTAAGGGTATGGTAGGGTGTTTCTTCCCCCCTCGCCCGCAATTTCCCCAGTAGGGCCACTTTTGTAGGTGTCCTCTTAGGTTATCGTGCCATTTGAACCCTACTGTTATGCTTTTTTCTTTGTCTAAGTAGTTCTTCCTTTGTTCTTTTTTGGGGAAAAACTTTTTTCCCTGTCTAATTTACGAGGTTTTCCAGTATTTTTGTGTTTGTGTCGGATCCATTCCCCTTTTTCCCTCGTGCGGGGTTTTGGGCACCCAAGGGGAGGTTCCCCAAATTGCTGTGGATGATCCCGTCTCCTAGTCACCCCCAATGTTTCGCGGAGTTGTGTCGAAAATGTCAGGTGGCTGGAAGGACGTCTGTGGTGGAAAAATACATAGAAAATCTTTGGGGGAAAAGGGAAACCCAAAGGGAGGAAAAGTTTGTAGGTTCTTTACTGTCAAAAACATCTTTGGTAGCCAAAGGAATAAATCAGGATGTCCGCCCCCGTAAAAAATTTTAAAGAATTCAAACGCAGTATTAACGTTTTAAAAATTTTTTGTAATTTGTATAATAAAAATTGTTCGAATTAACTCTGTGTTGGTAAAAAAACTAAATTTCAGTTTCAGTCCATGAGTTACTTTACCGGCCCAGTGGTAATTATCATTTCTGGGCTCAAATGACAAATTTAAAGTGGTTTTTAGGGTAATTAAAAAAAGGTTTTTTAAAAACGTTTGTTGTTTTTTTTCCCCAAACCCCACATTTGTTTATTTGGACAATCACCAATATATCGATAAAATACCCTACTATAGCCCGGAGACTGACCGAAATTCCAAAAACCCGGGTTTTCCCACAAAAGGTCCCCGATTTCCAGGATTACCCTTTTCTCATCCGGCAACCGGGGGCGCAAATTTTCCCGACCGTCGGATCCCTCGAGATAAACCGATCGACGCTCGGGTTTTTCTGTCTGGCCCGCGCCGACGCCCCCCGACGGGGGCCCGCGCCCCGCGGTCTGGCCAACAGAAGCCGACCAGTTCGTGGCGGCCATCGAAAGGCACGGAACCGCGTCGATATAACACCCGGCAGCCATTTTCCACCCGCAGAATGACGGCTGGACAAAATCCGACCATATATTGAAAAAGAGACTGACAATTCCATGACATAAATCCAAACGATACGCCAGGCACCCCTCCATACGCTGTCAAGTTAAAATTTTTTTGCGGGGGTAGGTTTTATGAACTGTTTTAATCGCTGGCGACGGGCCCGGATCGGGGTGCGGCGGCGACATCCTGGGACAGAGCGCGTTTTTCAAATGATTGTTGTGTTGATGTGTCGTTCTTATAAAGTGAATCGTGAGGAGCACAATCAGCAAAACAGTTAAAGAAATGTACGAAAATTTTACCTTATACCATATATAGTTCATTTACACTGTCCGTATCTGCGAATTATCGCAAAAAAACCATGCGACATGCTAATTTTAGTTCACCTGCAACAACCCTGAACTCAAATTCGATGCGTTTGCGGTTAATTTATCATACACGTTTCTAAAATGCTCATTTAATTGTAGAATACATTAGAATAATATATACAAGCTATACATAACCTCAAAATAAGCATCTGATGAAGCACTATGATGACTACTTGAGATTTGTAATTTTGGAGCTTGTAGGATGAGTTTTATAGATGAAAAAATCGACAATTAAAATGCATAATTTTTATATCAAATTGTTGTATTCTAAAAGTTGATTGTTATTGTATACATAATTAGTTATCAAGTTAATATTGACGTAATAATTATTAATTTTACTATTTAATACTTTTACAACGAAAAATGCCTCGGAAAATCCTCGCAATCATTTATTTATAAAGCTAAAATTTCTTAAAATAAAATCCCAAGATAAAAACTAACAGACTTTTTTAATGCCAAGAAAATTTAAACTGTTTTGTGCAGCAAATAGACGAGGCATTTTGTTTTTTTTTTAAATATTTATTTAAAGACATAATTTTTAATTACTGAATAAATAAGAATAATAAAATTAAGATATTCTTAACCTCAGAAGAGTCCTCTGAGGAAAAAGTCTTCTTTAGTACTAACAATTTGTTATTTTTGAGCTGGTGTGATGAGTTTTAAAAATTTAAAAATATATATGTCACAGGAAAAGTAGATTGTTGGAAAGAGTTGACTCCGTCTAGGAAGAGTAAACTCTTACTAAAAGTACCAGAAAAAGTTGATTGTGAATAAACAGATCAACTTTACCTAGGAAGAGTTAACTACACCTGCTGTGGTTTAGAAAAAGTTGATTCCGAGATGTGGCTACCATAATGAAAATTATTAAAACTATGTTTTAAACGTGATAAATCACTAAAACTAGGAACTCAACGGGAAACCCAAATAAAATGCTCCTTAAAAAAAAATAATTTTTCCCAATAAACCTTTTTATTATAAAGGTTTTTCTTTTTTATTTGTTGTTTTTAAAGGGAGTAAACCCTTTTTTTGCAAAAAATAAATTTTTTTCAATTTAAGGCAGTAAAAGTATACCTTTTCTAGGTAAAGTCAACTCCGACTAGTGAATGTTGATCAAAATTTATCACTTTTCGGCCCTTTTTAAAAAACTTTACTTAAAAGACCAGTAAAGTCCTTTCCCAAAAAGTCAAATCTTTGGTAATTTTTTTTCCTTAACATATACAGGGTTTAAATATGGGGCAATCCCCAATCTAATAAAAACCTAAAAATATTAGAAAAGTTTCCAAAACTTTTTTCTTGACCTTCCCTACGGAGTTACATCATAATGGACCCCCTTTTTTTTTTTTAATAATTTTTTTTTTTAAAAAACTGGGCTAATTTAATATTTTTAATATGATGGTTCTGATGGTTTTCTTAAAATAACCCTTTTAAAATTTTTTGGATTATTTAGTTTTCGGGACGGACTGGGTCTGACAAAAATTGTTTTTTTTTAGCCCCCTGTATGAAAAAGGCTCAACAATATTTTTTTTGGATACCCAACCCCTTTAAAATAAAAAGGTTAACCGCCTCGATAAAATCAACTGTTTACGAAAATAAAAATCATGTTTTTTTTTTCATTATACGGGGTTTTTTTTAATTTCTAAAAAATTTTAAAGGGGTAATTTTTTTTGGGGCCATTTTAAAAAACTTTATGAACGTATGTCCTAAACGTCTTAACGAGATACGGGTGGTTAAATTTTAAAAAAAAAAAACATTTGTTATTAATATCCGAATACCCTTTGATATTTTTTTAAAAATTTTTGGGGGACTGCCCCCGTATCAGGAAGCATTTTTTTTTTTACTCAATTTTTTTTTTTTAAAATACGGTCAAATTTGACAAACCCCTGGCGGGGAAAAAAAAAAAAAGTGGTTCACAAAAAAATTTTTCTTGATACAAATTTTTTCCAAAAAATTTTTTTTAAAAAAAAGGGGTTTTTAATAATAAAATTTATTTTTTTAAAATTTTATTTTTTGTTTTTAAATTTTTAAACCAAAAAGGACCTTAAAAAAACCCTAAAAGCCTTGAAAAACCCCCATAAATTTTTTATTTTTTTTTCCAACAATTTATTTTCTGTCAATAAGTATACCTTTTTTTGTTTTTTAAGGGGAAAATATTCAAAAAAAATTTTTGCCTTTATCATACATTTTTTTTAAAAAAAATTTTTTTTTTTTTTTAAAAAAAATAAAATTTTTTTTTAAAAAAAAAAAATTTTTTTAAAAAAAATTAAATTTTTTTTTTTGGGGAAAAAAAATTTTTAAAAAAAAAAAATTTTTTAAAATTTTTTGGGTTTTTTAAAAAAATTTTTTTTAAAAAAAATTTTTTAAAAAAAAAAAAATTTTAAAAAATTTTTAAAAAAAAATTTTAAAAAAAAAAAAAAAAAAAAAATTTTTTTTTTAAATAAAATTTTTTTTAAAAAAAAAAAAAAAAAAAAAAAAAAGGAAAAAATTTTAAAAAAAATTTAAAGAAAAACCCAAAAAGTTTTTTTTTAATTAACCCTTTAAAAAAAAAAAAAAAAAAAAATTTTTTTTAAAAAATTTTTTTTTTAAAAAAAAAAATTTTTTTAATATTTAAAAAAAAATTTTTTTTTTTTTTTTTTAAAAAAACCTTTTTTTTAAAATTTTTAAAATTTTTTTTTTTTTTTCCCAAAAAAGGGAAAAAAATTTTTTAAAAAAAAATTTTTAAAAAAAAAAAAAGGTTTTTTAAAAAATAAAAAATTTTTTTTGGGGCCAAAAAAAAAAACCCCCCGGGGGGGGTTTTTTTTTTAATTTTTTAAAAAACCCCCCCCCAAAAAAAAGGGGTTTTTAAAAAACCCAAAAATTTTTTTAAAAAAAAAGGGAAAAAAATTTTTTAAAAAAATTTTTTTTTTTTTTCCCCCTTTTTTTCCCTTTTTTTTTTGGGGGGGGGGGGGGGGGGGGGGGGGGGGGGGGGGGGGAAAAAAAAAAAATTTTTTTTTAAAACCCCAAAAATTTTAAAAAAAAAAAAAAATTTTTAGGGGGGGAAAAAAAAAAAAGGGGTTTTTTGGGGGAAAATTTTTTAAAAAATTTTCCCCCCAAAAAAAAAAAAAATTTTTAAAAAAAAATTTTTTTTTTTTTTTTAAAAAATTTTAAAAAAAACCCCCCTTTTTTTTTTGGGGGGGCCCCCCCCCAAAAATTTTTTTAAAAAAAAAATTTTTGGAAAAAATTTTTTTTTAAAAATTTTTTTTAAAGGGCTTTGTCAAAGGGGGACCACTGGTGTCTTCATCGGGATCGTCCCTTTCGGATTCATTATTTTTAAATTTTTGACCAATTAAAATTTATAGTTCAACTTCCACTTTCTTTTCTGCTTCAGTAATTGAAAAGGGGGGTTTTAAAAAAATTCTTTTCACTTTATAAGCATTCCTATCTTTTTAAAATTTGGTTTTTTTTTTGCATTTTAGACCGATTTTTTTGCAACCACATTAACCGCAATTGCTTTTGCAGAAGCATTTAAAGTTCTTAAGTATGTTTTCTGTGATTAATTTATCCTCAGAAAACACAGGGTCTAAAATATTTTCTGTAGCATTGTTTCTCCAATCCCACGCTGGATCAATGTCCTTCTGTTTTCCCAAAAATTTACATTGTAAGTAAACTTTTTTGATGTGTTTTTTTTGGGGCCCCCCTTTTTTTTTAAGGAAATAAATTTAATGATAATGATTTTTTTTATTTCGAATAGTAGGTGGTGGGGGGGGGTTTTAAAATGAGTGGACTTTTTACCCTTTTTCCCCCGCACCGCTTGGTCATTTGGCTCACAACCCCTTTTTTTTTTTCTCCCAAAGGATCGGACTTCCCCCTGAAACCCCTCCAGATTGAGGGGGGGTTTCTTACATCTCCCCCTTACTCGTGTCGCTACCGGACAAAGCACAATGTGTTCTGATGTGTCCTGGGTTTTTCCCCCAAATCCTGGAGAGTATGACGAGCAGACGATTAGATCCATCAGGCCCTCCTCTCCCGGTCTAGTGACGTGGGTAGGTACCAGGGGGTTTTTACGGGGGAACCCCAACCCCTTTTTTTTTAAAACCAGGGAACCCTTTTTTTTTCCCCCAAAGGCGGGGTTTTTTCCGCCCTCTGTTTGGTTCAGGGGGAACCCCTTTCCCCAAAAAAACCCCCTTTTTTCCCCGGGGGGGATTAGTCCTTCCCCGTTAAACAGGCGCCGGTAAAAATTTGGGGGACCTTCGAAATGGATTACCCGTTTCGGTCGGCCCCCTCTTTGTCTGCTTGGAATTTTTTTGGCACCTCTCGAAACGGGGGTTTTTTCCCTTTCGGGCAACCCCCCTTTGTCCTTTTTTTTTATGAAAAAAGGGTTTTTTTCCGCTTTCTGTTTGAAAACTAAGGGGGAATAGTCCCCCGGCAGAGCCCCCCATTACCCATTGGGGGGGATACTCTGGGGGTCGCCCTGTATCTCAGAGGCACCCTTGGGGGTCCTGTTTAAGGCACCGGATGTCATTCACTCATCAGCACGGTATGCCACCTTGAGTTAAAGCCTTGTTTTATCTTAGCTTCGGATCCCGTTCCATACGGGGAAAAAGTTGCCGATAACCACAACTCTAGCGCATTTCCAAAAGATCCTCGGGCCCAACCACAACGACGATGTGTGAACACAGGGGTTGGGTTCGAATAGTAAAACCGGTATTCGTTTAAGGGTATTCTTGGCGAAACCTTTTTACAATATCAATGCTTACAACATATAAACTGGTCCGATCAGCATGTTTCGGCATGTTTGGATCATTTTGTTCTGCGTTTTCTTGATTGAAATTTTTTAAAAATTTTTTAAAAAAAAATTGTCTTTTCCAAATTATAAAACGATGACGTTAAATATAGCAGCCAAATAGCATGACAAAACAGGCAACTTTTTAAGTCGTCAGTTACAGTAAAATTTCTTCCATAAAGTGTATTTTACGGGACTACTTAGCTGCTTTAAAAAAAAAAACATTGTCAATTTCAGCATGCTAAGTCATTAAAATTAAAAAATCCGTATCTTCCCCCAAATTTTGTATACGACTGATTTTCGAAGGCCGTTTTAACAAAAAAATATCTGCATCTTAAAATTTTAAAATATTCTTTTTTAAATTCATCTGGTAATATAAGACATTGTTCTGAAATAAATTGTATTACCCATTTTTATTATTACTTAAAATATCTTCGGGGGATAGGATATTTAAAAAAAGTAATGAAAATTCTATGTCAGGAGAGTAGTGCTTACTTCCTCTTCTAGCCCTCTCATAACTTTTTGTACCCGGTGGCTTTGGGTAGCCATCAAAAGTTAAACAACAGGGAAAACATTTTTTAATAAAATACCCAATAAATCGAAGTTTTATTCATTTGGATCAATTATATAAAAAAGCATCGAAAAATATGAAAAAATAACAGAAAATTCACTTTTTTCACAAAAGTTATACCTTAAACTAAAACTTCATGCAAAAAAATTCTAATGGAGGAAAAATTTCTGGATTTTCAGGATTTTTTTATTATTTCCAATGGACTATAATCTTAAATAGGCATTTGATGAAGCTGCTATAATCATCACTTGAGATTTGTTTTTTCGTAACTTTTAAGATCATTTTTATAAATAAAATAGGCGTAGAAATGGAAATTTGATTTTTTTAGAAACAGAAGTTTTTTATAAAACTTTTTTATAAAACTAAATTCTTAAAGTTTGTTGTTGTACACACTTGGTATTAACACAAAAATGTTGCAAAGATATTATTGGTTCCTATACTTAATTTTGCAATTTGGTACCTTAAGATAAGAATAAGAGAAAAAAAACTGTCTCCAACATAAGAATGAACACCATGGGGATCTGCGAAATGGTAAGAGATAGGTGGGTTTAAATTTGGAAAATTTGCGTATTGGGGAGCTCAATAATATACCATTGAAAAATTTGAAGGCTGGTTTTAAAATCAAAATTAAATAATTTTGAACTTTCGGACTCATCCCGAGCGACTGATTTTACCTTTCCATATGGGGCCTTGTACACGCTAAATATTTGGGAAAAAATTAGGCTGGTTTAAAATCCATTTAAAAAATTTAAGATTACTTTAAAATTGGACCCCACCACCCAGAGCGGAGCTGGCTCCCCCTTGCCCATATGGGGCCTTGTACCCCCTTTTAAAATCTTGGGAAAAAAAATTGGGACTGGTTTTTAAAAAACCAGCCTAATTTTTACCCCAAAGTTTTAACGTGACAAATAGGCAAATTGGGGATAAAAATTTTAAATTTTTTTTTTAATGTTTTTACAAACCACCCCTTCCCAAAATTTGGGTAAAACCCCCTATGGGCAAAAAGAGTTCCGCTCTGAATGGTCGGAGTTCAAATTATTTTAAATTTTTAGGGATTTTAAACCCCCAAACCAAACAAAAGATTTTGCGTGTCCAAGGCCCCATATGAACAAATCGCTCCTCCGGATGAGTCGAGAGTTCCCCCAAATTTTTTAAATGGATTTAAAAAACCGGCAATTTTTTCCCGGTGCTGTCAAGGCCCTATGAACAAGGGTAGTCAATCCGCTCCAAAAATTTGAGTGGAGTTCAAATAACTTAAATTTTTTTAAATGGATTTTAAACCAGCCTAATTTTTCCCAATTTAGCGTGAAAAAAAGCCCCCATATGAAAAAGGAAGCCGGTTCAAAATTGCGGTTCAAAATTTTTTTTAAAATTTTTTAAATGGATTTTAAACCAGCCTATTTTCCGTCTGGCGTTTTTTCAAAGCAAAAAAAAACAAATTTTTATTCGGCTTTTTCCGAATGAGTCGGAGTTAAAAAATAATTTTATTTTTTTATTTTTTTTAAAAAAACCGAAAAAATTTTTTCCAAATTTAGCTTTTTTTAGCCCCCGCAGGCCAGTTCCGCTCGGGTTGGTAATTTTCAAAATAATTTTAAATTTTTTAAATGTTTTTAAAAAACCCAAACAATTTTTTTCCCAAAAATTCGTGGTAAAACTTGGAAAAAAGGAAAAATACTTTCGGGGGATGGTCAAAGTTCAAAATTATTTTTATTTTTTAATGGTTTAAAAGCCTAGTTTTTCCCCAAATTTAGCGGTTTTAAAGGCATATGGACAAAGGGAAAGTCAGCTCCCTCAAATTTGGTGAGTCCGAGAGTTCAAATTTTTTTTAAATTTTTTAAAGGGATTTTAAAACCAAACTATTTTTCCCAAAAATTTAGCGTGGTACAAGGCCCCATATGGACAAAGGTAGTCAGCTCCGCTCAAAGTGAGCCCCGAGTTAAAAAATAATCTTTAAATGGATTTTAAAAACCAGCCTAATTTTTCAGGTAGCGTGGTACAAGGCCCCATATGGACAAAGGGTAGTCAGCCGCTCCGGAGGTTTGACCCAAAGTTCAAATAATTTTAATTTGGTTTTTAAAAAAAAAAACAAAATTTTTTCCCAAATTTACCCGTTTCAGGCCCCATATGGGCAAAGGTAACCAGTTTTTTTGGGTGGTGGACCCAGTAAAAAAATTATTTAAATTTTTTAAAAAACCCTTTTTTTCCCAAATATTTAGCGATTTATTTTAAAGGTTTGGTATAAGTCTTTAATACGTTTATTTGAATTCAAAAAATTTCGTTCAATGAACGTTCGAATAAATTACATGAAAAATTAATTATATTCCCTACTCCCGGAAAAACGGGAAGAAAACAAATTTTCGATTTTTGTTTTTATTTTTTTAAAGTTAAAAAAATTCTAAACATACATTCTTTTTAACATTTTTTTCGCTTTTTTATTATAATCAAAAATTTATTTTTCGTTCTCTTAAACCCCTTTTTTTTAAATACGGCCCTAATTTTTTATTTAATATTTTTAAACAATATTACCCCCAAATTAAAAAAAGTTTTCCCCTTTTTATTAACTTAAAAATATGGAACGTCCCTAAAAAAAATATTTTTATTTCTAACTCATTTCTTTATGAAAAATATGTTTTTTTAAAAAAAAAAATATTAATTTTTTTTCATTGAAATTGTTAAAAAAAGGCATAAACCATTAGGGGGGCCATTTAAAAAAAAAAGTTGACGATGGTTTAGCGAAAACGAAACGGTGGAAGAAATTTTTGACTTCATCAATGGATAAAGCGCAAAAAGTTCCCATAGGAATGTATATTTAGTTTTTTTCTGAATTTTGAAATAAACTCGTAAAAAAAATAAATAAAAATAAAAATCGGAAATTTCAGTTCCCCATATTTAAAAGGGATAGTCAATATCCAAAACCCAAAAAAATTTAATTTTTGGATAAAAATATTGGCGGGGAAAGGGGAAATACATTTAAATAAAAATTTAAAATTTATCTACAATATAATTTCGTACGCTTTAAAACCCTTCTTGTGTAACATATATTTGGGGAAAAAGTGCTAAAATTATATGTTATATGTTTAGCATTTTTGGGTATTAAAAGGGCCGCAGTGCGGAGCCAAAGCAGAACAAAAAATTTAAATTTTTTAAAGTCTTAAAAATATCTGAATAGAATGTTTGTGTTCCTGGTCTTGATGTACTTATAGTCAAAGAGCTAGCAGCCACCTGCAGTAACCTATTATTAGTTAAATTTGGCAATCCTTTTTTGGGGGGTTGACGCGGTTTAAAAAATTTTTTAAACCAAAATCTTTTGATTTTTTTTGTAGAAACCAGGACATTTTTATTTAATATTTTTTATTACGAAAGAACCAGTAAAGCTTAAATTTTAAAAAAATTTACCCCTTTCCCCGTATCATACCTGGAAAAAATTAAGTTGCTAGAGGTATTTACCCTTCGGTGATAAAAACTTTTGGAAAAATTGGAAAGTTAAAATTTTTGTACATCGTATGTACATTTTTGTTTATTTATAAAATTTTAAAAAAATTTTTAAATTTTCAAACCATTCAGTTTTAAAAGCTTTCTTACGATTTTTTTTCTACATTTTTCAATAGGTTAAAGACCCGTTAAAAAAATACATGCAATTAACTGCATACGAGGAAAGGGTGAATACTTTAATGACGCTCCATAAATGTCCCTTTCTCTTTTAAACAAATTTTCTGCGATTTTTTTTGTATTAAAGGGGCCCAATTTTTTTTTGCCCCAAGTATAATTTTCAATTTTTTTGATATTACAAATTAACGTAACTACTTTAAAAAATTTATTGGGGGTTGAGATAGTTAAAATCAATTGATTAAAATTACGATTAAAATTATGATTTTAATCAGTATAATTTTTAACAAAAATCATAATTAATTTAAAAAATTTTAAAAAATTTAGCACTTAAATGTATTTTTTATAAAAAAATAAAAGACGCATTTTTATGTGGTTTATTTGTTATTTTATTATCATAATCAAAAGAACAGTTGGTTATTAAAAAATAAAATTAAAAAAAAAAAATTAAAAAATTAAAAAAACCTTTTAATTAGAAAAAAATATTAATTAATTAATATATATATATATATATATATATATATATATATATATATATATATATATATATATATATATATATATATATATAAAAACAGGGTAAGTCTATGAATGGGCCCCCCCCGTTTATTGCTTTAAATTTAAAATTGGAAAAGATTTTATACAAAAATAATAGGTTTTTGCTGCTCTATATTTTGCAAACAACGTTATGTATACAGGGTGTATCAAAAACCCCGTAAAAGAAAAAGTTTTTTTTTTAAATGCCCCCATATTTTTTGTTACATTTTTGTTTTCTGCAAAAAATTCTAGATATTTTTTTTTTGCATATCATATCCGTATGTTCAACTGTTTACGGGATATTCGCATTTAAATACAAAAAATTTGAAAGGGAAAAAACCCTCTTTTTTAATGTTGTTTAACGTTTCTATGGTTTTAGCGGTTTTTGAGAGTTCATAGTAAATATATGCTATAAGATTAATAAAAATGTCAATTCAGTTTTATTAATCTTAAAAAAAAAATTTGTTAATCGTTTTTTTTTTTAGGTTTTCCTTTTTTCTCATCTTGATATCTAATTACCTATTAATTATTATAGGGGGGTTTTTTCACTCTACTAAAACCATAGAAACGTAAAACAACGGGTGAGCGGATTTTTTTATTCTAAATTCTATTTAAATGAGAATATCTCGTAAACAATTGAATATAGGGATATGATATGTTAATAAAAAAAAACTAAATTTTATGTAGATATCGAAAATGTAACAAAAAATATAGGGAGTCATTTAAAAAAAAATTTAATTTTTTTTGGTCTTTATGATCACCAGATACATAACGTTGTTCCAAAATATAGAGCAAAAAACCATATTATTTTTGTTTCATTTTTTTCCCCGAATATTTTGGGGGCCCCCTTCACAACTTTTTTAAAAAAAATATATATATATATATATATATATATATATATATATATATATATATATATATATATATATATATATATATATATATATATATATATATATATATACATACAAGTGTAAAAAGTATGATGTCATAATTTTAATGGGGGTATGGAGCTCAAAAAAGTCAAAACTTCATATGACATATGTGTCAAAAATTGACAGATTTTTGTCCAAAAAAATATCAAAGTTTTGAACTTTGGCAATATTTCTGAAAATCTAAAACTTTGGGCTTAATCGCTAATCAATAAATTCATTTGCTAATAAAATAAACTAAGTTTCAAATGTTTCAATCTACAAATTAAAAAAATTTTAAAAATATTAATAATAATTTTTCCCCCCGTTAAAAATGTAAAAAAAAAAAGAGCTACTACTAGCTAGAAGCCTTTTAGTCAGTCTTAAATACTTTTCAACAGCCCGAGATTTTTGGGTTTTTTTTAAATCGGGAAAAAAGCGGATATTTTAAAATTTCAAGTGTAGGTTTAATAGTTTTAAAAAAGAGATGTGTGCAACCAAAAATCCTATTCTTTAAGCAGAATAAAAGTGCTGTTTTAAAACATAATAATTTTGCTCTAAAAGTGAATATTTAGCCTATTTGTGGTGGTAAAATTTTTTTAATTAAAAATATTAACCAAACAATAATGTATTGTTTTTTTACATAAATTTTTTTTTAAATTAAATATTAAAAAAAATTTAAAAAGAAGTCTTTTTATTATTTTGTATAAAAAACATCTCCAAAAAAAAGTGTAAATATAACCCCAAAAAAAACCGTTCGACTCGCTTCAATAAAACAGACGAGGTGTTCCTTTTTTTTAAATTTAAAAAAGGGCTATTTTGAAAACAGTTAACTTTCGACCCATATTTTTGGGGCCTTTTTTGACTTTTTTTAGCTCCACTATCGCTCTTTAAAAATCATGAGCATCATACTTTTTACACCCTGTATATATATATATATATATATATATATATATATATATATATATAAAACCTAAGTGTTATAATCGGGGGGGAAACCGCAGCGAAATCTGGTGTACACGCTGTGTGTAATCCGTGTAATTTTTAATCCCTTAATCTCTGTATAATCCGTGCGTAATCTCCGGGTAACCCGTGTAATTCCTGGGGAAACCCCGGTGTAATACTTAATCCTGAGTGTAATCTGTGTTTTTGTGTAATTTGGGGGAAAAGAACCAACTTTCTAAAGGCAAGAGAACAAAAAAAAAAGAAATTTTTGGGTCCATATATAAAAACTGTACCTGGACTGAGACATATGACATCTTAAATAATTCTATTTTGGATACGAGATAAATTGTCACGTTTTTATTGACAGATTTCAGTTCTCAATTTTGTAATTTTTCCCTATTTTCGTTTTTAATTTATTAAGTATTGGGTGCCAAAAACCCCCCTATTTTTCCCCCACATACAGCAAATGCTTTGGGCTGCCCCAAATATTTTTTTGGCACCAAGACGCATTAATTGATCTCTATCTTTTATTTTAATCGAAATAAAAAAAAAAAGAGGTATATTTAGTTAGCCCTGGTTGCACAAGCAAAATAATTTGAATGTAAACCACCACACTTCTTTATTTCTATTGGTCACAGCTGAGATACCTTGCCCGGCGCAATTAATACTATACTATTACTCAGAGCAACGGCGATGGGGTTTCTGAATCGCAGTATAGATTGTAGTGCAATACGCGAAAATTTTTTGCTTCATAATATACAGGCCCGGCGGCGGTTAAAAATTTATGTAAAATGCTATGTATGCATGTTTTAGTAGTGTAAAATGTGTTGGATTATTATGAACTCTTAATAATATTATTATTTTTTTTTTTTAAAATTTTTTTATGGTACCCTATCTACACGTCCATCGTTATCATAACAAAAAAAAAAATATATAATATTGACTTGAGTAATTCACAACGCCGTAGTTATTGATATTTTTTTTTTGTTAAACTGTTTTGTTGCCAAATTAATCGGTCATACTTCATAATGTATTTCTATTATGACATTATTTTGATAATTTTATATCTACGTACGACTTATTTTAAACATTTTAACATAACCTTATTACAAACAAAAATTTACAAACATTTCAACTATGAATGATATAATAAAAAAAAATTGGCCAAATTAGCGATGGGGGATAATATTGATGAAATGTTTTTGTTGACATGATGGATACGTCTAATAATGAGGGCACCAAAGAACCATCTAACTGTAAAGCACCTAGTAATGGTTTTTTTTTCAAAAAATAGCATATGTTAGCAATTTAACTACTTCCCTCTTGCAGAGGAAAACCTTACAAAAAAAAAAATGAAGCCGTAGAAGCACTTAGCCAAAATTTTTAAAAATTTTAAAAGGTTAAAAATAACATATCACCAGACTCAACAAACAAATCGTTCGACTAAATAATAATAAAAATAAAAAAACATTTGCTAATATAAAAATTAACGTTCCCGACATCAATTAGTAGGCGCACACAAAGTCCTGGCCTCACGTCTGGTTCCAAAAAGGGTTCAGGCTGGAAGGCCGCCAAAAAGAAAATCTTAATAGGAAACCAAAGCCTCAAGATCCTTAAGTGAAGCGGTCCTTGTTAAAAGACGTAGTGCTAAATCTCACTAATGTATAGGTATTTTATTTTCTTCTGTTTTATGTTCATTTTTATTTTATATCAACATGTCCGTTTTTTAGGGTTAATGTTGTTTTATTTATATGAGTTTATTTTCTTTTATTTTAAGCACGATATAATAATACATCAGAGAAAAAAAAAATTCTCTTTGATGTACCGATGTTCACTGGAACATGTGCGAACAAGAACAAACGTTTGTTGCCGTTTTAATTTACCTGAAGAAAAACGTTTGTTTGCTGATGTTTTTTTTTCGGGGTGTACATACATTTTTTCCGACTCACTCGAACATGTATGAACAAGAACAAACAAACGTTTGCTCGCTTTTTCTGTCTATACTAAAAAAAAAGTTTTTCGCTGATGTTTGTTCTTGTTTGTTTTTTCGGTGTGTACATTATAAAGTTAAGTTTTGGTTTATTCGTTTGTTTCGACATAAAACTTAGTTCCCTTTTTAAAATTTTGAAACAATAAAAAAAATTTTTTGATTTTTTCCATATATAGTTACTATGCTTATTATGACGTCTTTAAGGATATCCCATTGCAAGTGAAAAAAAAGTATGTTTAAAATATTTATTAATTAAGTTCGAAGGGTAGGTTTTTTTTGTTTTTTTCTAAATAAAATGTTAAGCTAATATAATAATTTATTTGATTTCTTTTTTAATGTTTTTTTCTTTTTTCAACTTGGAGAAGTATTCTGGATTATTGTAGATATAGAGACAAGTACAAAATGTATAGTTTGACATTTATGTTTAAAAGTTAAGTTGTGGTTTGTTCGTTCCTTTTTGAATAAAACTTTAAAATTATGTTTAAAATTTTATCTTGCTTTTTTTTTAAATAAAACTTACATGATACATAAAAAAATAAATTAACAGATTTAATTAATGAAAGATATGCAACTTAACCCGTATAACCCTTATTATATAGATACAGTAAAAAATTAGTTAAAACTATTTTAGGGCAAAAGAAAAAAAATTAAATGGATCAATAATCAAAAAAATTTTTTAAAGCTTTTAATAACGAAACAAAAAGACATGTAATCTCTGGAATCTGTGTAATTCTATGTAATTGTGTAATCTTGGGTGTAATCCGTGTAATCCCCGTGTAATCCGGTAATCCCTGTGTAATCCAGGTAATCTCTGTGTAATTCGTGAAAACTTTGTGTAATCCGTGCACTTTTTTGGGAATCTAGTGTACAAATTTTTTTAAATTTCGGTTTCCCCGTCGGTTATAATGTTAAGTAGAAATACTAGTTAAGCTGCTTGGTCACCCCAAGTCTGTTTCTTATATCTGAATGTACGAGTCCATAAGTAGAAAACATGCTTTCGATATTAGCAGACAATGCACAGGCACACAAAACAGAAATCACTTTAGGGAGCACTTGCTTATTTTCTAAAACATCTTCCTAAGATCTTTACCACTGTACTGCTGTTTCAATGGAAACAATGTGTAGAACATCTTTCTTTTCTTTAGCTAGTAATGGATATTTTTCTTTGTTTATTGTAGAATCCAAACTCTCTGCCAAAAAGTGAAGTGCTTAAAAGGTGGGGAAAAGCGGTTGATTAACTTTTTGCAATAAAAT
>JAHBCN010017562.1:0-18277 GCA_019359885.1 Listronotus oregonensis
TGGGCAGGGAAATATATACCCGCCCCCGACGTATATACATTCCCCCCTTCAGATCTGCATGTAGACAGAAATGATTTTTTTTTTCTGTATAGGAATCGTTGGCCGCGGAAAGTAATAAATTATTTTAAAAAAATAGTTTTACCAATATTTATTAAATTAAAATAGCAATTTTGTAGTAAAAGAAAGTAAATAATTTGTCTTCCTAGATATAAGTCTACCTAAATTTATTAATAATATGTAATAAGCATAAATTATTTTTAAAAACCTGTAGAAAAACAAATTTAAAGAAGTTCTGCAGCATTTGTCACTTGAGCTAACTATTAACTGCTAACTTTAAAAGAAAATATATGATATTACTCTGTAAGAGTGATAAAACTATTTTTTTATATTTTGTGCAAGGTAAGTAATTAATATTTTTTCCTCAAATTTCTAAAACTCTAAATCACAAATTACAAAAATTAAGTTTTTTATAACGTAGCCATTGTTATATTTTTTATAACATTTCCAATGACAAAAAACGTTAATTATGTTTCGTAATACCCCACCGTATAAAAACACGGATCCTGGTCTTACACCTTTTTATTGGAAATCAGGTTCACAAACGTTTCTATCATAATCACAATTTAACGTAACGTATTTATGATAACTGTTTAACCTTTAACTGTCTGTCAACTTCTAATCGCCTTAAAAATCAGAAATCCCCCGGCCTGTGGGATTTTTTTGGGTTTTTAAAAAAAAGAAGGGAAAAAAAAAAAAACTGATTAGAAAAAAATTTTTTTCCAAAGGATGCAAAAAAATAAAAAAGGGATTCCCAGTCCCTGGGAACCCAAAAAAAAAAAGGGCAAAAAAAGGTAATTTATTTCAAAAAAAATTTAAACCCGGTTAAAATAATTTAATTTTTACTTTTTTTAACAAACGGTTTTTTAAAGTCCGAAACAATAAACTTTTTTTAAAAATGGGGAAAATATTAAAAAAATTTAAAACAAAAACAAAAAACCCCAAAATTTTAATATTTTTTAAAATTTAAATTTGCATAATAAAAAAACCCCCTTAATATTCCCCAACCACGGAAAATATTAAAATTTATTCCGGCATTTCTGTCTTTACGGTCCAAAAAGTTCCAGGTTGCCACAATACATTATTAGATTTAATGGAATCGAAAAGTGCCAAGCGGTTTACACCACAATGGAATCAAAATGTTTCACAGAAAATTTATTAGTAAATATATTAAAAAGAAATTAGGGCACTGGTGGTTGTCACCCCTCTTAATCAATTTTCGTTTTCTTAAAAATTGGGACATCGAAACAAAAGGGGACTTTTCCCTTTTGTGTCGTCTTAAAAATTTTTTTTTTTTTTTTTTCTTGTTATTGCTAATTGGTTAATTAGTACCAATAATATAAAGCTAACAATATATTTCTTAAAAAGCTTGTTTGACCCCGTTTGTTCCGCTTGTTATTATTGTATCCACGTGTTTTTAATTTAAAAATTCTGTTACTAACTTAATATTGTGTTTAGTTTATAAAATTGCAGAAAGTAAGAAGTATTAAATAATAAGTATTATTATTTTGACGCTTATTCCGACGGGTCTTGAAAACGCTAGGTTTATCCATTTGGCATTTTTCTTGCATCCTGCATTTATAGATATTTACGTTATAAGCCTAAAGAATGAACTTTTACAGTATGAGTGAGATGTTAACGGACGAGGCGACGAAGGCGTAGAGCCTGGAGTTTTAAAAACCCCCGAAGGTTTTTAAAAAAATTTTAAATTTTTATTCAAATTTTGAAATTTATGTTTCAAAAGTATAACATATTTTTTTAACCAAATAATTATTTTTGTTTTAAAAACCAATTTTTTAAATTCTTGTTTACTTGGGGGAAAAATTTCGGTACTAACAAAAAATTTTAAAATTTTACAAAAAGTTGGGTTATATTCAGGAAACGGAATTGTCCTGTTTTTATTTATGTCAAGGTGAAAGGTAAAGCCAGTTGAAAATTTGTTTACAATTATTTTTGGTAGAATTGACAAAATAAAAGAAGATTGGAAAATTTTATTAAAGTTTTAAATTAAAATAATCAAAATCTATCAACAAGTAATATTATATAGGACCCCCGAAATAAATGTTCATGATAAAACAAATATTAACTAAACATTAATTTTAATGTTTCAAAAGAAAAAAATTTTTTTTGTAGTTAGATAAAAATATGTTGATAAAGATATTAGGGGTGTACGGCAGGAGATGATTTCATCAACAAAAACCCAAAAAAAAATTTTTCCCGACTATATAATTTTTTTCCCCTTAACACTATAAATGTTTATTTTCCGGACTAAAAATGCATTTTACAGTACAGTATAAAACAAAAGATTTTTAGATAACTGATTTTGAGTTTTTAAAAAGGGGCAATTTTTCAAAATAAGCTGGGGAAATTTTAGTAAAAGTATTACGAACCGCTACTATAATTAAATGGAGGTTAAATTAGTGTATGTAGTTGCTTTTATTAAAAGTGCCCACTAAGCAAAGAACATCTTGGAGTTTTTAAGTTATTCAAAAGCAATTGTGAAAACGTTTAATTTTAAATGTTATTTTAATGCTGTTTTTTTCTTAAATTGTTACTAATAATTTTTTTTTCTGTAACATCCCCTTGTGCATATTTTTAATAGGTATAGATCAAACATCTTACTGACGTTATTTATGTACTTTTATATTAACGTTAAAATGTTGCCATGAAGATAATGGTTTTTTAAAAAAGTTCGATAACTTTAGTATACGTTTCAAAATAATTATAATTTTTAAAAAAAAAAAATTTTTAGTGTGGGGGAAGAATCAAAATTTTCCCCCGGAAAAACCAAAAAGTTAATATCGATCTCGTTTGTTAAAAGTATCGGGGACAGAGATTGTCGTTTTTTTAAAACGACACCAAGTTTAAAAAGGAAGATTTCTTTTAGTACATAACCTCACCATATTTGGTTTATGTTTATATTTATTTTTAAGAAAATTTTTTTTTGTTTTTAAATTTAAATTTTTCTGGATATTGGGAAAAAAAGGACGAAAGAAAACACCCTATTTTTACTATATTTCAGTTTTTATGTATGTAGGTATTTATATAACCTGATAAAAAAACCGTTTTTTTGGGGCAGGTTTTTGCCCTAGCAAATTCAGCATTTATTTTCCTTAAGATAAATATTGGGGTAATAAGTCCGAATTTAGTTTTATGAGGCGTCCCTTCCCCGATATCATATAAATTAAAAAAGTATAGTTAAAATTTGGGGGTTTTTAAATTTTTATATTAGTAGTCGTTTATAAGACGGGGTAGTAGTTTTTTTATAGGTCGACAAGGGTTTCAGGGGAGGGGAAGGGACTTGAGGGCGGGGGGCCTGAAACCATTTTTTTCCGCATGTAATGTACAATTTTTTTTGACCAAACTTTAAAAAAAAAAAAAATAATATTTTAATGATCGACAACAGGTCTATTTATCCTTGACGTGGATTTGAATTTTTTAAAAAAAAAGAAAATTTAAACACCCATACTTGTTTTAAATTTTTGGACTGTCCAGAGAAAAAAAAATCCACTGGTCGCCCTAACAACCATGCATGCACATTATGTTTTCAAATGACAACTAATCAAAAGTGGATTGGCAGTTCAAAAGAGAGGTAGGTTTCATGCTCAAGTAAAAACTAGAATAACTGTAAAAAAAATTTTCAAAAGGGTAAATTTTTTTTAAATTTGGGGTTGTTTATTAAATAGAAAATAATTATATAGTACAAAGGTCAAATTTTTTTAAAAAAATTGGGGGTTTTCAGTAGTTTACCCTACCATTTAGTAATACAATCGAGAGCATTTTGAGAAAAATTTAATATATAATAAAAAAAATGTAGGTTTAAAAACACAAGGTTTTTTTTCCTTTATAATGGGGGAAAAAAGAAAATATATCTGAAATAAGGGGAAACTTGTGATATAAAATTTCTTTTAATTAATAAAGAATTTGTCTAACCAAATTTTGGGGAATGTTTTACAAATTTTTTTTTCCAGGGGCAACTGGAGGAAAATGAACAGAATAGGGATATTAAAAATACATGTCATACAGTTGTTTTTAAAAAACATTTATAAATTATGTAGGCAATTTTTTTACCTTTTATTTTTAAATTTTTATATTTTATAATATTTAAGACTTTTTTATAGTAAATTAAGAAAGATAAACCATATCGCATGAACATTTTTTTATATGAACTGTTACACTTTGTGTGGATTTAGAAAAAAAGCTTTCCATATTAAAAAGTATGCAAAAATATGGGGAATATGAAAGAAAAGTTGTGAACAGATATTTTTATGAATATATTTTTCCTTATAGTTCATTTTTTTTTTTTTTTAGGTAGTTTCTAGTCACTTTTTTTTTGGAAACTATTGTATGTTTCAGGGGGGAAAAAAAAGATTATCAAAAAAAAAAGGGCGATTTATCAGAACTTTTTTTTCATCTATTTTTTTCAGTGGATTTAAAAGTAGGGGACGCAACATTTTTTTTAAAAAAAATTTAAAATTTAAATAAAAATTTTCTAATATTGTTAACTAAATAATTTCTTGAGGTTTTAAAATCGACAAGGCACTTTACAGTTTTAGTTTTGGAAACTAAAAGAAGGTATTTTTAAAAAAACTTTTTTTTTTTACCAGCCTAATTTTTTTTAAAAAAATGTTTTACTTTGTTAGGTTTTTTGGTATAAGAAACTTTTTCCCACTCTAGATGTTAATCAAATCCGTGATCAATTACTTTAAAAATATTTTCAAAAAAATTTTCCCTTTTAATATACTTGGGGTTTTGCGTTCCTGGATAAAATCGATAACTTTTAAAGTTTTTTGAGTTTTAAAACCATCTTTATTATACTAATTTTTATTTTAAAGCTGTAACATCCATGTTTTGCATTAAATGGTTAAAAATACGATTTAGGCCATACTTAATTTTAAAATTTTTTATTATTAATAACCAATTTTGGGTCCAAAAATCTTTTTTAAGTTATCTAAATAAGAAAAAATTCAAAAAAACCATTTGTCTATAATCCACAACAGAACCCCCTATTTAATTTATTAGAAAAAAACTTTAAAACGTAAAATTTTATAAATGGGGATTTTATTTGGGAAAATGTTAGGCCTAACAAATGCAAAATACGTAACGAGGTAATTTTGAAACCAAAATTGATTTTTAACGTAATTGGGTTTTGTTAAGTTGAAGGAAATATAACGAAACTATTAGGTTAAGGCGCTGTTTTTTTCGATGATTAATTTTTAAAAAACAAGAAAACATAAATGTAACGTAATTAGGATGATTTTTTGCTTAGTGGGTGCGATCTGTTTTAAATTTTTTAGAGCTGGTTAGTTTTGATTAGTACTGGTACCAACTTTTTTTTTTCCACATGCACGAATAATGACATTTGTAGTTTTGCTGACGATAATAAATTTCCCTCTATTTATAAGACATTCTTTAAATTTGATTGGCAAAACAAGATGAGGGTAATAAAAATATTTTTTTACATGACCGATTAATAGAAATAGGGTCATTAAAAATGTTTGACAACTTTTAATGGTCCTAATTGGATGAAACGAAGTTTACCCTAATAATGATCCCATTTTTACAAGAAATTTTTTTATCTTACCCACTGATGAGCTGCAGAAACCCTTTTTTTATGGGCATTTGTATGGCTTTTGCTTTAAAGAATTATTCAAGATAATTTTTTCAAAACCTATTAAGCAATATGAAGGGTACCTTTTTTTTTAATAATAAAGATAACTGTATCTGATTAATGCCGGGGCCCTTTTTACCCTTTTTTTTTTAATAAAAACTTAAATTAATAAATAATATAATGAAAAATCGTCCCTCAATTATTTAAGTTTTTACTTGGTAAAAAGAAGAAGGGTAGTGTATCAAGCATTAATCTGTTAATACTGACTTATACTTTAATGTTAATATAAAAAGAGTACAATTTTCTACTATATACTTTCCACACATTCAAAAAAAAAAGAAGCCCATGTCAAAGAAATATTAAAACGTATTTCAATTGGCTATATTTTTTTTTTATCAAAAACTAATTAAATTGCTTCTGAATCTGATAGTGAGGGGGGTAATAAACATCACAGCACCTAGACCTCAGTAGGCCCGTTGTGCTACCTGCTAAAGGGAACTGATTTAAAGTAGGGTACAACGTTGCTGAGGGGGAACCCCCTTAATTGGCCAGCAAAAATATTTTCCCAGTGAATTTTCCCCTTTACAAGAATGCAAGGCAGTCACAAAAGATGTGCTCCACCGTCCTGTCTTCCTCATCATAACCTCTACACAGAGGTGTGTGTGTCATGCATACCCATTTTAAAGAGGTGCTTTCGCAGTAGACAATGTCCAGTAAGAACGCCCGTGACTAGACGAAGGTTCGCCCTCAGCACTGCCAAGTAATGTTTAGCTGTATCTCTATCAGGATAGTTCAGTAACTTTCTGGAAAAGTTACAGTTTACTGTCTTGTCCTATCGTCTTGTGAACTGCTGATGGGAGTGTCTTTTTATTAGGTCCATAGCAGACTCTGTTAGATCTACGAAAGGTTCGGGTCCAAAAGGTTTGGTCCCGGCAGCCTTTCTGGCCAACGAGTTAGCGACCCGGTGCTTGTTTATTTTCTATTTTATTGAGGTGCTTGACGAAAAATTAATGGACGACAGTGCCGCCATAGTGATTTTAGAAAAAATGTTTCCTGCGCTGTCATTCAGAAAACTAATGTCTTTTATCATAAAGGGTTCCATTTTATATTCTCGATCTCGGCCTATGTCCGGTCAAACCAAAAGTGATATTCAATTGTTTTTTAACGGGAGGTATGGCTCATAACACAGTATATCTTTGATCTAAATATCAAAACTCTAAATTACACAGGTCAACATCTGATCCACGGGGAAAAGTCGAAAGAGGTTAGGTACTACTTTTGGGATCGCTGATTATTATGAGAGGGTTGGTTAAACTCTATCACGTTAGGTTCAACGTCATTTTAAGGTCAAGTAAAGATAAAATAACCGAAAATCGAAATTCGGCTTTTATTTACACGTTGGATCTGTCTATATGCATGAATTTTTCCAGATTTTTCTTATGCTTTTTTCTCCATTTAAAATTACCTTGAGCCTAACCTTATGAATTTTAACTGACCTCAGATTCCGATTCGTCGACCTCAAAAACATACGTACGAATTTTTTAAGATTTTTCTAATCATACTTAACATTTTTATCCCAAAAAAACTTAAAAATAATCTTAAAATGACCCTGGATGACCTCTAGGATAGATATAAATAGACTCCTGATTCGGATTCAGCGACCTTGAAAACACATGCATGAATTTTTTCAAATATTTATGATGGTTTTTTCTTCACTTGACTTCAAATGACTGAACCTGAGTCGATTGAGGTTAATAGACCTTCTCATCGTAATTAGCGACCTCAAAAACTCTAGTAGCACCTATCCGCTTCCGGCATTTCTGCGTAAATTAAATGTTGACCTGTGTTATAAAGCAGCTGAATTATATTCTGGCCAATGCGTTAAATGTCTCTCAGTATATAAATAAACCACAATGGCAAATACGTCTAAAATTTAAACTGCAATTTATTTGTCAAGAACACATTAAAATGTACACTGTCGTTTGACCCTTTACGCTCCAAAAATTTCCAGATTACCACTATAAATTTAGATTTAATGGAATCGAAAAGGACCACCGATTTACGATACAATAGAAACCAATAAACAAAATGTTCGCTTTTAGAGGCGAGGGATATTTTTTAACTTAAATAAATGTGTTCGAAGAAATATTAAACCAAAAGATTCGGACGTGCTTAAAGTTAAGGAGAGTTAAGGATTTCAGAATAGGATATGAGTAGTAATATGAGGTTGCAATAAATTTGGTCGAATTTATAAAGTATGAACAAAGTTTTGATTTGAAAATTGTTTTTGTTTTTCAATAAAGTATTTTGTTTTAATTTCAGTCTGGCATTTCGGTGATTCTCAATTTTTTTTTATACAGGGTGTTACCTAAGTAATTGTATAAAGTTTCAAAAATACAGACATTTCGTTTTTCGATAAAACCAAAGAAATGAAAGCAAGCACCTTCTATTTTGGAAACTCACAAGACTTTTTTTGACATAATATTATGTTAACACAAACTTTCTTTATAAAATCATTTAAGAAAGCACACTTTTATATATTTTACATTAGTTACGAAACACCCTGTACATGTTAGCCATCAAAACAAGATAGCTTAAGTTAGAGTTAAGGTTAAAATTATTGTTTAACATTTAGTTTAAGCACAAGTGTGCGGAGAATATCCCTCAATCAGAATATACAGACAGGGGCACCCTACTAGGTATATAGCAATGGACCGGACGAATTTGCGATTACCCTCTAAGTACTGCAGCCGAGGTTCTCGCGACCAACCGGCGCGCTTTCGTTCAATCCTCAGTAACTTTGTATTTTATGTTTTTCATACTTATTTACGTATGTAGGAGATAAAATTCGCTATTGCTTATCAGAGTTTTTTTGAATCAAAACAATAAAAAAATTATTGTTTCGATTTTAAGGAAAGAAAACATGTAATTTTAATAATTCCCAACCTAAATCTAAAAAAATAATTCTACATAAAAAAATTAAGTAAAAACAAAAAAAAATCTAAATAAATTAATTAATGAAGCAAGTATTCAAACAATCCACCGCCTTCCGCTAAACAATGTCCTAAGCGATCATAGAAACTTCTTTGAGCATTGTTTAACATCACAGGTGTAATTGTTTGAAAAACATTGCGAATTTTTACATGCAATTCATCAAGATTTATAGCGCGATCATCCCGAAAACCATAAATTTTGGATTTTGTATAACCCCAAAGAAAATAATCGTTGGGAGCTAGATCGGGAAAGCGAGCGGGCCACGGTATTGTAGCTCTCAATCCAGCAATAAGACGATTTGAAAAAGTATTATTTAAATAATCGAAAACCAAACGTGTATTATGTGCTCGACAGCCATCTTGTTGAAACCACACTTCATTAAATCGAGGACCTGCCAATCGTCTAATTTCTGGAACTATTCGCTGTAGCAAAAAATCCAAATATTTGTGACCAGTTAAGTTACCATCAATGAAGTATGGCCCAATAACATGTTTCCCATAAATACCGCTCCAGACATTTACCTTTTGAGGACGCTGAGTTCTTAGTTTAAAATACCTACGTAAATTTTCCTGAGACCAATAAGGGGTGTGAGTGGGATTATGCCTACCATGGAGTGGAAATGTGGACTCATCAGTAAAGACAATGTTTCGAATAAAATCTTCATTTTCATTTGCCTTATTTATCATGTTTTCACCAAACTCCATTCTCCTGTTATTGTCCTCAGGATAAATTTCTTGGGTTTTTTGAATTTTCTATGAACGATACTTATTTTTAATATTCTCCTCACCGTTCTTGTACTTAAATTAACCTCATTCGCAAGCGCACGTGTTGACAAAGTTGGATTTTTATTAATTAATGCCAACAAATTAATTTCTTTCGCTTCCCGTTCCTCATTAACTTCTTGGACGTTTTGTATTTTATGGTCTCTGGGAGAAACGCACCCATATTTTTGAAAATTATTTATAATTCTTGAAATAGTAGTAATTGCAGGGTGTGGCCTATTAGGATAATTCTCAGCAAATATATTTTTACCCGCTGAAAGAATTACCCCCATAATACCACTGAACAATTTTAACTTTTTCCAATTTGATAAATATCCATTTCAGGTTTTAAATGTTAAGATTTTTTTAAAACACACGTGTTCTTACCTTAAATTCGCCAGGCGAAATAATTTTTATACATTTATAATTCCCAACATACTGAAAATTGTGTTACTTTGTTGTTTCTTACTGAACAAAAAAGAATGCATACACAAACAGCGGACGATTGCAAATTCGTCCGGTCCATTGCTATATACCTAGTAGGGTACCCCTGTCTGTATACAGGGTCATATGGGATATTTTCAAATTATTAAATTTAAATAAAATATCAGATTGGCATAAGTTTCAGCTTCAGATTTAATAAAAATTTATGCAGAAGCGCTTGCAAAAGTGATTTTTTTTAAAAAATATTGGCATTGTTGAAGAAAATTTTAAAACAATGTATGGGAAAAAGTTGTTTTCATTGCCATTTTATATCTTAGTCTGAGCTACCTATGATGAAGTTTATTTTTTACTATTTCTGGCAAATTAAAAAAAAAACCTTAACAATATATTTTATTTAACCCACATTAACATATTTGTAGGAAAAATCACCTACTTTATAATGGTATTTTAATAAGAATTTTAACCTGTCTTACTTAGTTTTTTGGAAATATCTTAGAACTGATAAAGTTTAACATGAGTGATACAAAGTTAAAATAACTTTTCCACTTTAACAAATAAACCCTATTATTATATTGTTTTAAATAGAAAACATGTCTAAAAACTCCAGAATGTTGCAGGTAGGTGTCAGTAACTGTTACAAAAACCTAAAAGATACGAAATGCATTACGACACCCTTTTGTCCTAAAAAGTATTTAAAAAACCTGCCGCATCAAATAGATCTGTTATTTGCAAGGAAGTTTAAAGGTGTATGGAAGCCCAATACTATGGCCCAATCGATCAAAAAATGTCCAGCCCAGTATGAAAATAACTGTCAGTGTTGGCCCCGCCGATTCTGCGCAATAACAAAATTACATGAAATAATTTAATGTGTACCCTACTTACAAACTGATAAATCAGTGTGTAGTTAGGCAACACATTATACTTTTATGAGAGCCGTAGTACCGTTTTTAATCTTAGGTTGTCTAAGGTTTTTGGTGCTAGGGCGCGCGCGGCGCGTATGAAACTATATCCGTGCTATACCGTTTGCCGTTGCAACCGTCGTCGTCTCATCATTCGTCATTTTCGTTGTGGTTTGTGCCCTTTGCGCCGTATTTGTTTCGATTGTTTTGCTTTGTGTGAGTACCTATATTTTTTGGTTGAAGAAGTTTTTTGGATTGATAAAAACCTTCTTATTTTAGTAATTAGTGTTTATTAAATTGTGACTATAATTTTGTGTTTATTGTTTGTTACTCATAATATCGTAACAAAATGATTAGAGGTTGTATGGTTTTGTCTTGCAAATCTAAGGGTAACATAACCCGGCATTTTTTACTTTAGGTAAGTATTTCTTATATTTAAATTAGGTGCTTCTTATGAGACGTAACGTTAGGTAACCAAAAAAATATTAATAATATTAATTATGAATAATAAAATAATGAAATTTCATAGGAAATAGCAGTGAGAAAAGTAAGGCAATCTTAACTATCTTTTAGATGATTTCCACAATGTTTGTGTATTTCTGTGAATTATTAAAAAGAAATAAGGTTTACATTTAGGTACTTTATTTCATTTAATAATTTGGTACATTCTTTTAAAGGATCAAAATTATTAATTACTGGGCAGACCAGGCAAATTTTAATATATACAGGTCCTCTAATTTAAAAAAAAAAAGTACAATTTTATGTTAAAGTTCCTTTTGCTTTTTCTGTATTTGTTTAAAAAGAAATTAGATTTTTGGTTTCTTAAACTTACATTATCAACTTTTTAAGCTCGACATACTGTAGACACATAATATTTACCGGATACTGTTACAATGGATACCTAGGTACCAAAGGTTACTAAACATTTTTAGCCACTGTTATTCTGTCTTATGAACGTTTGTTATAAGTGAAAAGTATATGCCTAAAAAGCAGTTATAAAAATTTTCACTTTTTAATGTACAACCAGAATCTTAGGATTAGATTAAACTCATTTACACTGTCTTACCCTTCTTTTAACACAAAATTGGTGATAAGAACATGAAACTATCATACAATGTTTGAAATTTATTTAAAAAAATCGTGTTTTTATTTATTTACAAATATTTTTGGTAAAAATACAAAACTCACAAAAATATCGACCATTTAAATAGAAGGCTCTTTTCATATTATATCAGATGATATAAAATCCAATATTATACAATAATTTTAAATATTCTATGGTAGTATCGTTTAATAACCAACAATTTTGTGCAAAAAATAAAAAATAAATGCTTGAATTTGCCATTTGATGATGTCAACTTTATAGATAGTAACAAAGAATTATGAAAGTCCGGCTCTGACCTACTATTCATTGCGCAAACTCCGTGGGGCCAACCCCCCTATTCCCGCTGCCCTGCACGCCTGGACAATTTTGTTCTACAGTATTGGGCTTCCATACACCTTTAAACTTCCTTGGTTATTTGCAACATTGCTATAAGTTCTTTTTAGGATATATCTAATTGTAAGTTTAAAAAAGAAACTTAGATAATTTTAATTTTGTTTGTTATTAATATATTGCTAATATATTTGTTATTAATTTATGTTTTTGAATTTTTTTATATCTTAAAAACGGTAACCAATTTGTCATTTGTAAATAGCTTTTTTATTCCTTTTATAAGATGCTGAAAGTATTTTTAGGTTGCTTTTCCGTCCAGCAAAAAATTAAGCAAGTATTTTAGGCCCTTATTTTAATTTATTGTTCTTTTTGCATATCAGCAAATTTAATATTTATTAGTACGTAATCCGAATAAGAGGCGACGTGCATCTATATGCATCCGGTTAAAAACTATTTTTCCTGCGATTGCTAAGAAAACACTTATAAACACATGGGAAATAAGACTAAAGTGACTAATTTCACACACCTGTGTGAGTTTTTTTTGCACGGTTCAGATTGTGTGAAAACTATGGCCTACTTGATATTTTATTCATACACCGATGTGTCCCCTGTAAAGGGAGGCTCAAAGCGCCAACAAACGTTCAGTAAACCTGGATCGAGAAGGTAATGGTTTTCGGTTCTGGACTTACCGTTTATTTGTTTTCCATTTTTACTTTTAGTGTGTCAAAAGTATTTTTAAGTATTTAGTAGGCCAAATTACTAAAAAAGTGTAATCGTAAAAAGCGTATAGTGTACAACTCGTTTAAAAAGCACTTTTTACACTCGTGTGACTGTGACCAAACTGTCACAATTGTGTGACAAATGTTGTTTTCAAAACTTGTTATAAAATATACCAATTTATCAAAAATAGTATGCAAACAAATGTATTGCGAATAGGTTGCCTAAAAAATTCATTGGTTAAAGCTATAATTTTTTTTTTTCATTTTTGATACTCTCTGTACAATGTCAAAAATTTTAATCTCTTTAATTTTAAATTTCAAATATATTTAAGGGCTTTATTTATGAAATTAAAGAAAAAATAATATAAATGGTATGTAGTAGTGTCATGTAGAATAAAAATATCAAAATTGACATTTTACTGGGAGTTTCAAAAAATTTTCAAATATTTTTTTTTAAATAACTATACCCATGACCAATAGAATTTTTGTAGGCAACTCATTTGCAATACATTTGTTTATATCCTGTATTTAATAAAAAATAATTTTTATTCGGTTGGCAGGTGGGTGGAGGAAGTCCCTAATCTGGAGCTTATAGACTATAATCTTTTTGTGTTTCTACCTGTAGCTTCTCTAATTTTTCGTTACTTAAATATTTGTAAACTTCTAATATTTAGGTATTTTCTAAGTCAATTTTTCAAAATAATTTAACCTAACTACACTCTTATCGTTATGTACCGTGCGATCCATTATAAGTGGACCTCCAGGTTTTGGCCTTATTTTTGATTTTAGAATTTTTAAACCAAAAATTTATTAAATGGGATAGCTTTAAGTTTTTTATGACCTAAAATATTTTTTTTGTGGTGTCAACTACCAACGAGTAATCGCAAACTCGTCAATTTTTTAAATAAGGAGACTAATTTTCGTCTATATTTTTTCATAGTTTAAAAATTTCTTTAATAGTCTACATAAAAATTAAGGCAGTTGTACCATCGTGCCGAAAAAAACTGGGACAGCAAAATCTTCTCTTGGTCTATTAGAATAATATATTTTGATGTTGTCAAAGTTAATTTAATTTTGTGACAGCCGCGTCAACAAAATCGTTTTTTCAAAATGCCCGCATTATCTCCTCAACAAAAAGCGATAATATACACTCGTGTGATGGATGGAGTTCCTATAAGAAGAATAGCAGAAGAATTGGGCATTAGTAAAATACCGTTTCCTATGCTAAGGCAAAAATTGCAGAATATGGAGCTATTGTAAAAAATCCAGGTTCTGGTCGACCAAAAATTTCAAACGACATTCAGGATAGAGAGCTGGTTAGCTTTCTAAGAAACAATCCGTTTGAAACAGCAATAAAGGCGAAAGAAGACACGTATTTTAATGGTTCTGCTAAGACAGCTCCTAGTAGGATAAGAAATTCGGAAATTAAAAGTTGCTGTGCAACAAATAAAATATTTTTGATTGAAGCAAACAAACAGAGAAGATTAGAATTTGCCCATCAATATGCACACCAAAACAACATATGGGAAATGGTAATATTTTCGGATGAAAAAACCTTTCAATCGTGCAATAATGGCAAAATCCGTTTACAGGCCTTCTAATACCAGACGTGATGAAAGATATACACATAAGACTAATCAAAGTGGACGTTTTAGTATAAACGTTTGGGCCTGGATTAGTTTTAGAGGACCAGGCGTTTGTGAAATAGTGCAGGGAAGGCTTGATGCCTTAGGATATTGCAATATCCTGAACAATTTTATGATGCCATCGGTTGGTGTAGTCTATGGGCAAGATTTTATCTTTCAACATGATAATGCTTCTATACATACAGCCCATACAGTGTGTTACTTAATGGTATGTCATAATTTGAAGGAGGCATTACTGGATCGATTTTAAGTCGAAAAGTTCATATAAACGTGGGCCCCTAAAATGCTTAGTTATTAAGATACAGGTGTTAAAGTTTTATTTTATTTTCATTTTTAATATTTTTTTCAAAACGGTTTGAGATATTAACTAAATTTTTGGGCCCGGATATTAGGGCAAAAACCCTTTTCAGATGTTCTTTAATTTTTTTGAAACCAGTGGCGTATATGACAAATTTTTTCAAAACTTTTAAAAAAAAATGTCTTATGTACCCAAATTGCATCTTGAAAAATTTTTTTTGAAATAAATCAAGTTAGTTTTGTTTGGATTGTTTTTTTGTTGTTGTAAACATTATGACACTGACGTTAATTATCATTCTTGATTGTTTAAAATTTTTTTTCAATTTTAAATACATTTTCAAATATTTTTTTTAAACTTTTTCTTACAAACTAGTAAAAAAAGCAATAACAATTAAATACAATACATACAAATTTAAAAAATGTTAAATGACCCCCCCCTCTATGCATTCTGCTCTTCTTCTCATTGAATTACGAACCCTTTCAAAATTCCATGCGTGTTTCGGATAGTTTCACATCCGTCAATAATTCTATTTCTGAGTTCTTCTAATGTCACAATTGGTTATGATAAACTTTTTTTTAGGTGTCCCCACAAAAAAAATCTAGGCTGTTCAGGTCAGGCATCTAGGTGGCCAAAATTGTGGTCCCCCGGCCTACCCAATGATTTTGGTAGGCTCTATTTAAATTCACGAGCCAATATGCTAAAGTGGGGGGAGCGCCATCATGCATAAACCAAACTTGTTGCCGTAACTAAAGGGGAAATTTTCAAGAAGAAAAAGGCAAATTTTTTAAAAATTACAATAATCCCCTTAAAAAGGGTCCTGGAAAAAAAATGGCCCAATTAAATGGTCGGATACGATACCGACCCCCGTTAAGTAAAATTTTTCCCTAAAATGTGTCTCTGTAACCCATGGGTTTTTCTGGGCCCATAATGATTGTTATGGAAATTGGGTTTTTATTTTTTGAAAAATTTTTTTTCCCCTAAACAATATTTTGGCATAAAATGAGGATTTTCTGTTACTTTTTTTGGGGAAAACCCTCACAAAATTGCGTACGTGGTTCATAATCTCTGGAAAATCCTAACCCCTTTTATTTAAAAGGATATAACAAAGAATTTTTAAAACTCCCATACCGTCTTGTAGCAGATGTTTAATGAACCATTTTTTGCGTACTTGTGGTTGGATCCCTTCAATGCAGAACAGCCTCCTCCACTGCCGGTGTTCTAACTTCGGGGGGCCCTTTCCCCGGAAATATTAGCTTTAAAACTGCCCGATTCAGTCAGACGCGATGAATGTTTATAAATGTTCGTCTTTTGGGAGAGCGCGATTAGGATACCCGATAAAAAAGCCGCGCCTCCCGCATTACCATTTCGGGCCATAAAGGAAATGCATTTGTGTCATTTCCAAATTAAATAATTTACCATTTTTTTTTAATAGCAAAATGCATTTTTAAAATCGAAAGGAAAAAAAATAAAATGTCAAGAATGATAATTAACGTCAGTGTCATAATGTTTACAACAAAAAACAACAATCGCTGGCAACGAGCAAAGCTAACTTGATTTATTTCAATAATAATTTTTTTAAGATCAATTTGGGTAATAAAACATTTTTTTTAAATTTAAAGATTTCTCCCAAACGGTAAGTTTTTCGGCAAAAAAGAAAAAAGGGATTTTTGTTTATAATTGTTGATAATTTTTATAAAACCATAATTTTTTCCCAATCAATGGCTGTATTTTTTTAAAATTGTTTTGAAAATTGTTTAGCTACGCCACTGGTTGCAAAAAAAAATTTAAAAGAACATCTGAAAAGTGTGTTTTTATGCCCTAATATCCTGTGCCAAAATTCAGTTCAATATCTCAAACCGTCTTTGAAAAATGTATTAAAAAGTGAAAATAAAAAAAAAACTTTTAAAACCCTGTATCTTAATAACTAAGCATTTTTGGGCCCACGTTTATATGAACTTTTCGACTTAAAAAACGATCCAGGAATGCCCCCTTTAAATTTTACATACCTTAAAATAACACCCTGTATAGTTCAAAACTATCTAGACGAAAGACAATTCAAGTTTTCCGTGGCCCCCGAAAAGCCCTGATATCAACCCAGTTGAAACCGTTTGGGGTAAAAAAACAAAATTTGTAAAAAGATAACTTTAGGCCTAGAAACGAATGAATTACGCCTAAAGATAGATGACCATGGGACCCAAAAAACCGAAGAATATACCAGAAACCTAATTTTAAGTATGCCACGACGTTTGCAAGCTGTAATTGATAACAACGGTGCGCTTACTAAGTATTAATAAATTTTTTTTTCCATATTATCAAACAAGATAATATTAGTTAAATTTTAATTTTTTTACAAAAAAGTGTTCAAAATAAAAATAAATATCGAAAAATAAAAATGTTTTGTATCAATATTGTTACCTGTGTACGGTTCCTATCTTAAACTATTGCTGATGAAAATGGTGACTCAATGATACGTAATCTTTTCCCGTCGATCAGCAGATTGGTAAAAAACCCGGGGACTCAGGACGATAAGGGGGGGGGATGGGGATAAATAAGCCGGAGTGTGGCATTCTGCTTTTAGCATTGATTGAAAATTTGGATTATTTAAAATTTGTAATATACGGGTTTTCGTTAAGTAAACTTTATAATTATTTTTTTAACCAATATTTGTTTAAATTCAGGGTGCGGTGTGACCTAAAGATTTTTTTAGTGGTTTAAGTGTGTTGGCTATTTATTTCTAAAGGGGTAGTTACTAAAAAAAAAACTTTTAGGAAGTTTGTTAAATTTTAATTAAATTAAGTTTAGTTAAATAACTTTTGATAACATCGCCTATAAAATATATAGTATTAATTATTTGAGTTGTTTTTTATTTTTTTTTTGAAAACCCTTTTTTTCGAAGAATGTTTTGATGGTGGAAACTTTTGAGGGTTTTAAATCTGTTAAAAAGTTTACTATTACCCATTAAATTAATAATTTTTCTATTTATTTTTTTACGAAGAATAACTAAACAAAATTTTTGAAATGGGTAAGAGGCGTCGGGTAGATCTAGTAGTAGAGTAGAGAGTAGTAGTACCAGCAGCAAATGTTCCAGCTCACGTAGACGTTCAAGATACAAAAACTTATAGAGAAGGACTCTAATAAAAAAAATCTGTCGAAAAAACATCCCTAACGAAGGGAGACATAAAGACTGACACCAGATAATTCTTCCCGAAGGCGAGTAGATTCGCAACATTCAAAAGTATTAAGAAGGTATTCTTTCCAAAAGGGAAAGAAAAATATTCCATATTCCCTGATTTAAAATCAGATGGAATCTTTTTAAAATGAGGTCCCTAGAAGAGCGAATTAAACGACTGGGAAAATATAATAAAAACTGCCTCATCAAAGTTCAAATACGTCGAGACTTTCGTTAACAAGTA
>JAHBCN010017563.1:0-18266 GCA_019359885.1 Listronotus oregonensis
TTTTCATTTGGTACGTTGACAACCCACTAAAACAGTTTAAATAATAAAAAAATAATATCGTCAAACTATAGAAAAAATAAATAAAACATACCTCATTTTTAGAAAGTAATATGAATAGGAAAAGAACCAACTAAAATCTTTCAAGCAATGCACTTAGACTAACTAATTTGCAAAACTCTTTATCACAGCGAAACGAACTGTAACACGGATAAAAGTAAACTAACGGAAGCGTGGCGTCGATATTTGAGACCTGTCTCAACTCGTAAAAAAATGTCTTACCTGTTACTGGCCAAAGGTGCGTATACGCATCCGCTACAAATACAGACGGATTTCGAAAACATTTTCAAAATTGAACTGATCTAAGTATCTGGAGTACTAATCATACATATATTTTATTTGTATTTAGCATAAAAATATTATATGTGGTGCATATTCAGTAACGGAAAAAAATGGGAATGTTAGCAAAAGTAAAAATCTGCAAATTACGGCTTATTCATAACTCTTTTTTATATAAAAAAACAATAATTTCAACAATAAAAAATATTTTTTAGATATTCTGTAGTATTGGGAGATATAATAATAATACACGAAGAGGAAAATATTACTTTTGCTTATAAAAAAAAAATCATATAGAAAGGTTTCGTTGACGCACCTTTGGCCATTAATGGGTTAAAATAATATATCTTCGATATGTCACACTTTCTTGGGACACCCAGTATAGTCCTTAATAATTTTGTTCTGCGGCCATATCCGACCTATACATGTTTTATAATTTCCTTTTTTTTCAAAACCTCGTGATTTTGCAGCTGTATATTACTATTCCGAGTTGGCTTTGGATCTTGCAAACACATTTTACATTTATTGCTGGCTTACTTATTTTAAGGTCAGGTTTAATTTTGTTCGTCCTGTTGCATATTTATAACTCGCTCTAGAAAGCATCGTTTTTGTTCACGATCTTTTAGCGTTACAGGCATTCCAACGTTTAGACCCAAAGGATAATCAAAAAATTATTCAATTTATGCCGTTAGATAATAAAAAGCCACCATTACTGTCGATGTGAGCCCGTATTGCTACGGAATTTCTAAACAACTAACATTAAGTTTAAATAGGAGTAATTTTATGACAAAGAATATTAAAACCCGGTATATCACCAATCAAATCCACAATCCTATATATTATGTTTTAACTAATAAAAGCAAGTTTTAACCAAATTCCTTCATTAAAATTAATTTAATTTTAACCACTTATGTCTACAAGGTCAAACAAAATTTTAAAATTAACAAAGATGCTACAAATTATTGCAGTTAAATTTAATCTACTGATTTATATTTATTTAACCACTAACTTTAAAACAAAAGAATCCGGCTCAAAGTAACAATAATGCGTCAAGTGAATTGTAATTTTAAAGTAATAAAAAAATAAACAAAAAGAAGGAATTTAAAACAAAGCTAATTTCCAAGAAAATAACTTGTGGTTTCCATTTAATTCAACGAGGTGCAGTTCTATTTTCCAATTTTTAAAAGCACAAAATTCCGCTATTTTCAATCCAACAAGGTTTTACGTGTAAAACTGCACGATCATACGACAGCCCGAATTTTGCTAAATTGTCTTTAGATGCAGATGTGTGTACCACCAATATTAGGGTATATCACCTGCGATTTTTACCTACTAATAAACATTAGTAATCCTCATACCCATCTGTTTCAAATAAAACTAAACTATTCTATTAAATTATCGTTTTTTATAAGACAATTTACTAAATAAAAAATAACTAAATTATTAAAAGCTGTTGCATCTAGTCACAATAGTGTCACGGTCGCATCAATATTAATTAATAACTTCTCGCAACTTGCTGCATCAGAGAATTGATTGTGTTTATTTTGTATGCGATTTCATTAATTTGTTATATTTTTATTTATGTTAGCTTTTTACACGTTTATTTATTAAATGCTGGTAAAAGATTTTTTTTCAGCTTCGTCGATAGGATTTTTAGACAATAAAGCATTTTGAGTTTGAGTTTGAGCTTAAGTACCTTAAATACGTTAATATTATTAATGCAGACGCCAAAGAAAGTTGAGTATGCAAAATGTGAGGACCGGCAACTGTGCTCACATTCTTTTACCTGAGACACCCAACAAACGAAAAACCCATGTTGCGGGTAGCTGTGCTGGTCCCTTTCCCTTTTCCTTACCCCTCACTCCGCTCTGCACGTCGATGCGACATAGCGACTCGCGTCTAGCGACAACCCCGCTGACAAGCTTCTTGACAATGTTGACACATGAAACAGGCTTTATTTAATATTATGCAGGGACTCGGCGCGTAATTTGAAAAGTAGGGTTTTTTAAATAATGCATATAATGTAAAAAAGCAAATCATGGGTATTTTCTAATACGTCTCCGCATTTTTACGTCTGATATATAATTGGAGAAAATAAAAAGCCGCCAGAACTAACCATGACCGATTAGAGCTTAGGGCTTCTAAATTTGTCTAAATTATCCCTACATAGAGTTTATTAACAAAATTTTTATAATTTTTGATATGGTCGAAGTTATAATTTTTTTTAAGTGTAATTATATATACCCCGGGATTTTTCTAATACGTTGTTAAAATTTTGTTTGTAACTTCTACAAATAATTTGGACAAATTCAAAAGCCCTAAGTTCTAGTCGGTGATGGTTAGTTCTAGTTAGCAAAGCGCCCGTAAGTCAGTTAAAAGTCAATTCATAGTGCGTAACGGTTTATTTTTTGGTATTTACGCAAGATTACTAAGTTTTTATATAATTAAGTTTTGCAACGACATGTTTTAAATTACAAGGCTCTTCTCAGTACCTGACTCGAATTCGAATCATTTAGAAGTAGATTCAAGAATGTTTTGTTACATATTTTACGCAGTAAAAATCCAATCTGACCATATTATAATCCTTAGCGCTGATACGGATGTTTTCATCCTGGAAATTTATTTCTGGAATAAGTTAATGGCTTCACGGTTCATATCGGTTCTTATAAGAAAAAATACATTTAAGGATGTCATTTGGCTGCTCAGTTCTTCGGTGAAAATATTTGTTGTATTTTGCCAGGATTACACTCTCCAAGTGGTTACGATTTAACTAGCATATTGGGCTAAAAAAAATAGTTTATAAGCTGCATCGTTGGATTTTTTTCAAAAAGCTCTAAGGCAAGGCTGCTCAACTCCATGCCCGCGGGCCACACTATGGCCCGCCAACGATTTTTAAATGGCTCGCGCAAGCAAGTCCTGAAATACCCACCAAATTGATAAATCCCGACAAATTTGCAGCCGCGTTAGGAACGAGGCCTAAGCTGAGTTTTGCATTTGTGTGAGTGCACATAGATAGCATAGGTAGATAAAAACGTCAAAGCTAAAGCTGACAGTGTTTCACTTTCACAGCCCACTGTCACGAGATGGGTAGCTAAGTCGAAATACTTTTTATTGGCGTTAGATAAAACTTGCGATTTAACGAGTAGATCTCAGTTGGCTATTTTTTCGGTATTCTACGAATATTAAAATGTATTGCAAGATTTACTAGTCTGTCAGCTGGAAACTAAAATCCAAGGAGAAGGCATATTTTTAAAAACTAAGGGTTGTGTTGAAAAACAGAGGTTATTATGGGAGAAATTGATATCTGTTTGCACTGATGGTGCACCTGCAATGATTGGAAAAAGAAATGGTTGCGTAGCTTTGTTAGAGAATTTTTTAGGTCAAACATTATTTTCGTATCATTGCATTATCCATCAGCCTTGTGTGCAAAGGACATGGAGTGGGGTAATATTATGAATTACATTTCTTCAACTTGAGAAAACAGATCTTGCAATTTTTGGGGGAGAAACGGGATTTACCATTGGAAACTGATTTACTGAAGAATACATCCTGGTTAAGTGATCTTGCATTTCTTGTTAACGTTACGAATTACCTTAATATCTTGAATCTCAAATCACAAGGCAAGGAGTGTTCAGTTCCGACTATATTTAATTTGGTAAGCAGATTCCAAGCAAAATTAAATCTCTTCAAATAATTTGGCCACAGAAAATATTGACCTTTTTCCCACACTAAACAAATTTAAAGAGGTCAATATTGCTACAGTCAATTGTTTTAAATACGAATCTAAAAAATGTTTATCACAGTCGTTTGAAAGAAGATTTCAAGACTTTAACAACAAAAAACAAATTATACAATTTTTTATAAATACTTTCATAATCAGTTTGACTGCCAATTTTTAGGAACTTGTTGAACTGCAAAATCATGTTTCGTTAAAAAACCTTTTTGCCAACAGTGTCTCCAAAACCACAAAATTCTTCAAAAGATTATGCAGATTTCTGGAAATTGGTACCAAAAGACATTCCAGCAATTACTGACCAGGCGTTACAGTTTTTAAGTAGTTTTGTATCAACGTATGTTTGTGAAAAAGTTTTTTCAGACCTCAATTATAGAGCAACATATTTGTGATTTGTTGTTACTGTCAACTTCGGATTTGTCGCCTAACATGGGAAAATTATTAAAAGAGAAACAATGACAGAAAGCACATTGATTGTAACAACTTACCCTACATTGAGAAAATACATAGTACTTAAGTAATTTTTTTAATATTGGGTTTTTATTGCGCATGTCCTGAGAGTACCTAACTAAAATAGAAATTGTCAGGCCTGCCTTAAATGTCAGATCCTTCGTTTGGCCCGACTATTAAAAAGATTGAGCAGCCTTGCTCTAAGGCATTAAGGAAATCCATATTTAAGAGTCGATCAGTTAACAAAATTAAAAACCACTTGCACCTATCTCTTTTCAAAATAAAAATTTTCTGCTGATGAACTTCGGTATAAATTAATTTCGCAAAATATCGGCGTCTGGTTAAACTTAGTAAGAATAAGATGCTCTACATTTATAATTGTTAAGAGCTTCAGCACAAACGTATGTATGGATAAATGCTGACCAAATACTATTACAACCCATTGATTACACCTTATTAGGCTATGAAAAAAAAAGATGGCAGATGTCGAAGCGACCATTGTCAGAATTGTTAATTCAGCCCTGTAAATGTTCATCAAATTGTTAAACAAATGCCTGTTCTCAGGGGTGGATCTATGCAAAGGCTGAGTAGGCTGAAACCTAGGGCAGCAAATATTATGGGCGGCAAATTTACGATTAATTAAAAAAAAATGTAATCGTTAATTTTAATGATATAATTTAGTTTTGAAGAAAAAAAGGTTTGAAGAAAATACATAGTTTAAAAAATATATTTATTTGTTTTACCATTTTAATTTATATTTTGTTTTTATATTATGAAATATGTTTGTCTTAAAGAATTGGTCTTTAATTTTTTGTAGGATTTATTTTTGTTAAATTTGTTTATTAAATTTTTATAAGAATTACTAATAAAGTTTCCATTCTTTTAATGCTAAATTTTTCGATCTGATATCCAAAAATATTGACATATTAGGGCGGCAAAAATATATTAGCCTACGGGCGGCAAAAAGTTAAATCCAGCCCTGCTTGTACTTGCAAAAAGTTAGAACAAAATTCTATTTTGTTGTGCAAATGTATTAATAAGGACTGTCAAAATAAAAAATATTAATTTTTGTATAGTTTTGTTCGATAGCTTATAATAACATTTGCTTTTTGTTATTATATTTTTTTTATCAACAGTTCTTGTTTTTATTTTTATTTTTTTGTCTTTTGTTACAATTGACTAGCTACAAGTATCTATAGTTATACAAGACAATTAAATATTAGCATAAAAACAATCATTAAAATGGTTCCAAAGCATTTATTCAGTCTATTTACTTGACATCTAAAGGGGTGTGGTATAAAAAATAAATGGACCAACAAAGCTTTTGGAAATATCCACAATTATTATATTCTGCAAGCGTTTCTAAGATTAAAACAATTTACAGTCCTAATAAATTACACACTCAACTTTATTCAGACCCCGGTCTATATAGGATAAGATAATATTTTTTAATGTTATGGGAAAAACGATAAAAGTATGTTTTTGAGCACATATAAGTTAATTGATAAAAAATGTAGATTAAGTGAGTATACTTTACAGCATAAGAAAACTCTTAGAAGTGCAAAATATATGCACATAATTAATTAAAGACTTGACCATATTTTTTAAGCAAGCCATTTGCAATACATTTGTTTACATACTATATTTGATAAAAAATCATTTTCAATACGTTGGAAGATGGGTGAAGGTTATTCCTCGTTCGTTTCTTAGAGTATTAGGGTATTTATTCAAATAGATTAAAAAACCAAATTAAATATTTAACTCCCCACACATAATAAAAAAATACATTTAATTAAATCTTAATGATGTTAAAATAACAGTGCCAAATAAAAACGAATACCCTTTTAGTAGCAAATATATATAAGCCTAATGAGCAAAATGGTCTCCAAAAGGATTTGCCTGTATTTGGAGTCACACCTACATTAATACCCAACATATTAAATTATTAGGGGATTAGGCAAATGTTAATTTGATTGGCTCATACTTTGCTAATGTTATACATACAAGTAACATATGTAGACTAGCTGATGTATGTAAATGTATAACCTGTTCTAAGTGAATACAAAGGTAAAAGTTAAAGTGCTAATTTGTTTTTTATCCCTTTTTACTTGGTTTTAGTTTATGTAAGAATTTAACTATTATAACAGCACTTTTTTGTAAAATCTAATTGCGAAGGTAGTTTGGTAAAATTTATTATTTTAAAATTATTTCTGATTTACCGATCCAGTTTCAGGTCTTGTTGATGTATTGAGTTCTTACCCAGTATGTCTGTGTAACTTGGCGGTATATGGGAAACTCTTTTATTATTAAGTTTACGATAAAAAGTTGTTTCTATATAAAAAGTTCTGCACGATTTAAAGCCTAAAATGCAACCATCAGATGTCCCAATTTACCAGTCCTAAACGAGGTTTATCAAAAAAAAAATTCTGCAGGGTATGGGGTAAAGGTACCTTTACTTTTTGGGCACAAAAAGCTCAAGAGGCTGCGCTGCCTCCGGTAGTGAAAGACGGCTCCCAGGAAGAAGAAGAAGAAGAAGAAGAAAAAGACCTTTACTTTTAAGAATATCAAAAAATATTTTAAAGAAAAGATGTTCAAATAAATAACATTGTTTATATACATTAAAAAACACTTTTAAAATGTATTTAAAATTGGTTTATCAAATTAAAAGTTAATAAATTGAATGCATTATTGTGCAAACTTACATTTTAGATATTATCGCAACAAAATGTTGAAAAAAATGTTTTTTAATGTAAATATTTAAAAGTTATTTCTAAACATTTCTTTATTATAATTTTCCATATTGTAAAAAGTAAAGGTACTTTACCCTGGAGAAAAAAAACTTTTTTTTGATAAACATAAATAAATAAACAAATAAATAAATAAATAGCGTTTATTTCCAATCTGACGTAAAATAAAGGCATTGGATATTGTTAAATGTCACATAGCAATCATCATAAAAAGTGTAAAAATATACAAAAATATACAAAAAAATCAAAGATACATATAGATATCAACAAAATATTACAAACATAAACTTACGTATAGTTGGATCACTTTTAAAATGAAAATCGGTGCCGTTTGAAAGAAAAAACATAAAAGTTGCAAAAAGAATTGGCGGCGCCTTTGCTTTTATAATGTGCCGCTATACTGCAGGTGATCTTAATAATGGACCATATAAAAAGCAAAGCCGACCGACAATAAAATTAAATCTTTGCTACTTTTTATGTTTTTCTTTCAAAGAAATTTTCATTTTAAAAATGATCCCACTATATTGACAATTAAATAATTTAAAACCTATAAAAATACATCTACAAATAAACACTGTGTAGGTTTGTCAAGAAGAAAAGTAAGATAAATCAAATTACAGTCTTATAATATTAAAAGGTCAAATATAATTAAATGATTATTTAAAATCGAAAATTAAAACTGTACTTTAGGAACTCGTCTATAGAGTAAAAGAATGTATCCAATAATATTCTTTTAATTACAGATATAAATTTTTTACGGTTATTAATTTTTTATTAAAGAGTTTAATTGGTAATATCAAAGGACTCTGCTGTCAATTTGTGACGAGGAATATTCAGTTTACAGGTTCTTTCTTTTTAAATGTTTTTGCTCACATGAGGTTGGGTATATTATTTTAATTTTAACTGTACATAAACTAAACAATTAGGTATAAAAAGAGAAGAAAAAGTTAGAGTTTTAAGTTGTGGAAATAGGTCTCGACAAAAAAGCTCGTCTTTTGAACGTCATTGTCCTAATAATCTTTTTTTGTTGTATAAAAATGTCCTTTGCTCTACAACAGTTTCCCCAGACAAAGACAAAGACTAATTCAGGCATGATTGAACATATGCAAAGTAATACATTTAGAAAAAAAAAACTAATACATAATTTTAGTACGTAATTACCATAGAACAAGTCACGATAAAGAAAGCTTTGTCAAGATATGGTCAATCTGATGGTTCCAGGATAGCTTGGAATCGATAAGCACCTATAGAAATTTCGCAACGTTTGTTTGTTTAATAGTTTGACTATTTATTCTGACCAAAAGACCTTTATATAAATCTCGCAAACCAAAGCAGAGTTCAGTTTTACTTTCATTCAACACTAAGCCATTGTATTACAGTAGTTCTGAACCAAAGAAACAGCACTACAGGCCTTTTTATATAGAGTTTTAAATGAATTTTCGGCACATATAACTGCTTTAACATCCGCATCCGCAATTTCAGGCAAACGCATCGACAAAGGAAAATTGGCAAATGCTTCAATAAAGTTTTGCAAAAAAGTAAAAAAACTAAGAACTTTTTAGCCAATTTTTCTTTTATATAGAATTATTTAATTTTTCACAAATAAAAAGTATTTTCAACTAAAAATTGGTTGTTTGGTGACGTTATTATAATAATAAAACAAATTTAACTAATGATTATTTTAAAATATAGCATTGAAAAGAAGCTAAATTTACCCAAGTGGAGTTGAAAGTCTACGAAAAATGGCTTCATATCTATTCCTACTAGGAAAACTGCAAGTGTTAAAAATTTTAAACTAAATGTCCCTTTTTTGTAAAAGTAAATTAGCAACCTTGAAATATCATTTTTTATTAAAAATTACTCTTTTTTATTATTATAATATGATTACAATGATTATTTATAATAAAGACATTTATAAATTTAATAAAACACTAAAAGTTTTTGTGGTTCAATATTACGCTTTTTTTTATTATTGAAACAGGGTTATAAAACAACTTTTTTTTAAAATAAACATGATTCTTATTCGTAAAAAATACATATAATCTGAAATAAAATAAAATTCGGTAAAAGTTGATAAAAAGTTTTATAATTTAAAAAATCGTATATCTCTCTCAAATTTTAATAAAAACTTTTAGCTTTGCTTAACTTAAAGCTTTGGCGTCAACTTCCTTTTCTCTAAAGCAATGTCTATTTTGCATCAGAACAAAGTTGTGAAAATTAATCTTAATAAAGGCCAAAAATGTTTTTCTTGGTTTTATTTAATATAAATACTTTTTTTAACCTTAAAATGTATCATTTCGATAGAAAATTTTATTTTGTACAAAAAATCTTTTAACACATTTTTGCTAAAAATGTATGGATTTTGAGAAAGTAACCCCTTTCTTAAAAACGAAAAACTAAATTTATTAGCAGTTTCAATTTTTTTATATAATTAATTAGCCCACAAGAACCATAATAAATCATAACATTGCTTTTTTCAATTTTCCCTTATTACCCCTTATTTTTCCTCATAGTGTCAATAGCCTTAAATGAGTATGCACTCCAGAAAAAAAGGTGGATGGTTAAAATTTTAGAACAAGGCTAAGTTTAAGTTAAGGAAGTGTGTAAGGTTTAGATGATAAAAGGTAAAGTAATCCTACAGATGTTTTACTTTTTGATAGAACAGCCAGGATTTCAAAAAGATCCGACACATAGTATATTTCATTTAAATGATATTTTATCTTTGTTGTGCTATTATTATTTTTTAAAAGTTTTTATAAAGGAAAAAGAGTAGTGTCATTTATACTATTGAAAATAAAAATAAAAAATGAAAAATTTAAAAAAACGAAAAACTGACACATCAGAACTAAAACAATTGGCAATATTGTCTAAATAAACAAAAAAGAAATGGCAGAATTAAATATGTGGCAATTTAAATATTGTAAATAAATATTAAATAAAATGTTGTTAAAGTCATGAAGTAATTTTAAGCAACCAACCTTATTATGGCCTAAGAGCTAAATAAATTGTATTTATAATAAAATTTAATAGTAGGATTTTATATTCCTACTTAAGCCTGTTTCGCTTTTACAAAAAAAAACTTATTTTTAGCCAAAAAAAAAATCTACTTTTTGTTTAGAAGATATTCTGTCTTTCAGAAAACGTTTTTTAACCTATGAAAAAAAAACGAAAATTAATTTTATTCGTTATTGAATCAGATATACACAACTCCATTAACATTCATTTATCCGTGGAACTTGACAGATCAATACTCGTATGTACAGTCTATCCACCAAATTAAATAATTAATATATACATATTTTAACATTTTAGCAGATGGTTAGTAATGTACTTTAAATCATTAAGCATCCTTAACATTTAATGTAAAGAAAGTTAATTTTTAATAATTAAAATTATTGTTATCCAATAAAAAAAAATCTGAATTTCCTTTTGAAAAACCTTTACCTTACCCTATTTGTTATGAATACATGGTCCGTTATTTTAATTTATTGGCTGAATTAATCTTTTCCAAATAAAAATAATTGTCGAGTTAAGGCAAAATACACAAATAATACGGGAAAATAAACCGTTTAGGTATTTTATATTTTTTTGTCAATTACCCTTAAAAACAAGTATGTTTCGGTGGTAAAAGACTCCTTTTTTGCTGGACTTCAATGTCCGAAGTCTATATTGGGCGTATGGAAAAGACATAATCAAAGTACAAGAAGACTGAGATGTTAGCGGGTTTCAATCTCGGTAAGACTCTTTATTTTCATTCTCAGGGGCTTTGGCCCGGTGTCGGACCAAACTTGGATCGGATAACACTCTCTCTGCACGTCTTTGATTTAAAGTTTTAAAAGCATTTTGTGCCACTGTTGGTATTAAAATCAGTAAAGTATTGAAGTAAATCGGGGTCATACGTACCTGCCGGCTCCGGCCCACTTCAGACTTGATTTCGAATGGTCGTATGCCTATATATTGGCTATATTCCCAAGTCGGCTATAATCTGGATTTAGTTCGCAAGATGTGGCGACCACATCCTGTTTTCCAATAATTTGGGGTTTTGCAAGAAGTGGCGCCCACGTTTTGCTTTATTTTTGGATGGCAACTTCTACCTTTAACCTCAGACGGATCGGAGCAAGTGAGGGTTTGGTGTAAAGTGTTAAGTGTTGTGGTTATTTTAAAGCCTGTCTAAAGGGTGGTCAAGGGCGGTGAGCTCTGAAATACCCCCAAAACAGCCGTCCAAGGAAATTCGCATTGGTTTTTCCATATTTAGCCCTGTTACTCCGTCAGGTTCGTCGTTTGGTATGGCTTGTATTAAAGCACATTCATCGTACTCCTTGTTGCACCCAACCGAAAGGGTGGTTACCATTCCTTTTGGCTGGTGCGCATTTTTTCCTGAAGTTAAAGTTTGTAATTTTGATATTGCTACCTTTGGTCCTTCCAGCAGTAAAATAGTGCTTATTACCACTATTGTCGCTCGTGGGAAGAATAGCCAGGCTTTGCTGCGAGCGCTTTCGCTGCTGTCTGCGATTCAAAGTCCTGTTTCTTCTCCGTGCCACATTGGTGGGAACGGGTCTGGATATCTTAATCATTTTAACCCAACAGATTTATGTCCAACGGCAACCAGCGGCTTCACGATATGGTGCTCCACACGTGGAATGAAGTAGCGCATGGTCGGTATTTCCTTACCACATGCTGACTTCTTCCAGTGGTAGCCCGTCTTTAGGCCTGGGAAGGGATATGGTCATGATTAACGTACTCAAGTACGAGTGCAGTACTGTCTTCGTCTAGTCACGTGGTTAACTCAATGTCTGATGAGTCAAAGTGCAAGAAGACTGAGATGTTAGCGGGTTTCAATCTCGGTAAGACTCTTTATTTTCATTCTCAGGGGCTTTGGCCCGGTGTCGGACCAAACTTGGATCGGATAACACTCTCTCTGCACGTCTTTGATTTAAAGTTTTAAAAGCATTTTGTGCCACTGTTGGTATTAAAATCAGTAAAGTATTGAAGTAAATCGGGGTCATACGTACCTGCCGGCTCCGGCCCACTTCAGACTTGGTTTCGAATGATCGTATGCCTATATATTGGCTATATTCCCAAGTCGGCTATAATCTGGATTTAGTTCGCAAGATGTGGCGACCACATCCTGTTTTCCAATTATTTGGGGTTTTGCAAGAAGTGGCGCCCACGTTTTGCTTTATTTTTGGATGGCAACTTCTACCTTTAACCTCAGACGGATCGGAGCAAGTGAGGGTTTGGTGTAAAGTGTTAAGTGTTGTGGTTATTTTAAAACCTGTCTAAAGGGTGGTCAAGGGCGGTGAGCTCTGAAATACCCCCAAAACAGCCGTCCAAGGAAATTCGCATCCCCTTATTGGTTTTTCCATATTTAGCCCTGTTACTCCGTCAGGTTCGTCGTTTGGTATGGCTTGTATTAAAGCACATTCATCGTACTCCTTGTTGCACCCAACCGAAAGGGTGGTTACCATTCCTTTTGGCTGGTGCGCATTTTTTCCTGAAGTTAAAGTTTGTAATTTTGATATTGCTACCTTTGGTCCTTCCAGCAGTAAAATAGTGCTTATTACCACTATTGTCGCTCGTGGGAAGAATAGCCAGGCTTTGCTGCGAGCGCTTTCGCTGCTGTCTGCGATTCAAAGTCCTGTTTCTTCTCCGTGCCACATTGGTGGGAACGTGTCTGGATATCTTAATCATTTTAACCCAACAGATTTATGTCCAACGGCAACCAGCGGCTTCACGATATGGTGCTCCACACGTGGAATGAAGTAGCGCATGGTCGGTATTTCCTTACCACATGCTGACTTCTTCCAGTGGTAGCCCGTCTTTAGGCCTGGGAAGGGATATGGTCATGATTAACGTACTCAAGTACGAGTACAGTACTATCTTCGTCTAGTCACGTGGTTAACTCAATGTCTGATGAGTCTAAACGAAGACGAAACTACACCAGTAGTAATGGACCACGTCTAAGCACTGGGTATTAATCCAGACAGTTAAATGACGTTTGTTTTCCTACTTACTTCTTTGGTCTACTCGCTCGCTCTATCGCCGAACAAAGCCGTATCCCTTCCCAAGCCTGGAGACAGGCTACCACTGGAAGAAGTCAGAATGTGAAAAGGTAATACAGGGTCAATAGAGGGTTTACATTGTCTTATCCACGATCCGATAATCTTAATTTTTTAAGTTTTTTACTATATTTAGGTATACAGGGTGTCCGGAAAATACGTGTACAACGTTTGATGACAGACTCCGGGCGTCAAAATAAATCTATTGGAGCGAACTTATCTATATCCAAAATTGCTTCAATTAGCCTGCAGAGGGCGTCAAAGATTTTAAAAATTTTTGTTTTTTTCTAAATTTTTCAAAAACGTGCAAGTCAATTTCAATAATTTTTGGTAATGAGTCTCGGGCTATAAAATGACGTTTGCTGTTGGCACAGTTATCCACCCTACTTAACCTAAAGTATTATAAACGTGACGTCATATGTACCCATATCTTCGGATTTTTTATGTCATTGACTTACTGATAAATTAAATACTATTTTCTGATAAAACAATGTATTTGGAAGATTTTTAATCTATTGGTTATGCCAGAAAAAATCATTTTCAATTACGTGCTCGGGCATAATATTTTATTAATAAATAAAAAAACTCGATTAAAACAAAACATTTTTTAAGCAAATGGGCACAATGACCACCATTTTGTTGAATACACTTATTTACACATCTTAAAAAATAGATTTGAACTTTATTTAATGTCTCGGGATTATTAAGATGGTTTCTTGCATTTAAAATTCGTTGCCACAGGAGACACAGTTCACAGGAGTCTTATAAATTTCGGTTTTAGGAGTATTCCACAAAAAAAATCACACATATTTAGGCCCGGCGAACGTGGTGGACATCGTACTGGTGCATCATCGCCTCTTCCAATCCACCTATGAGGGTATTGGTCATAAAGTTATTGTCGAACAGCCACGGAAAAATAAGGTGGCGCTCCATCATGCATATACCATAGTCCCTGCCGAATTTTCCAGAAGACTTGGCAAAGTGTTTTACAAAAAATTAAGGTAAATATTTCCATTCAATTTGTCTGGTAATATTACAGGACCAATAAGGTATCGATCGATAATACCTGCCCAAACATTTATTTTAAAGTGATGTTGCTAGTGGGTAACTTTAATGGCAAAAGGATTTTCATCGGCATAAACATCGCCTCGTCGGTAAATAATTTTTTCTTACTAAAATTTAGATCATGAATTCTTTCGTTCCAAATAAATTGACAAAATAGGAGCCGCTGGCGTGTACTAATACTTGGTTCTTCTTCAACTCTTAACAAAATTTCCCCTTCGTTTTCAACAGTTCGACTTGTCCGATTACGACCCCTACCTTCAAATTTTTGTTCAAAGCTACCCGTTTCCCGAAGACGACGTTCAATACTTGCAAATGTTTGGTGATTTGGTATTCGACGGTCAGGAAATCGCTCCAAACCTTAACACTTACGTATAGTTGTCCATATTTACCGTAATAGTAAAAGATTTTAGAAGTTAAAAAAAGTGGCCTTATTGTTCAAACTCTGACATCAGTTTGTCAACAGAAATATTAAACGTCATAGCAACACAAAAACATAATAAAAACACCAGCAAACATAGTTTAGTAATAACCTCTTATTACAATTAATATAATAGCTTGCCCGAGCACCTAATTGAAAATGATTTTTTCTGGCCTAACTGGCCAACTTATCCTAACAAAATATTGCAGGAGATGAAAAATCTTTTAAATACATTGTTTTATCAAAAAATAGTATTTAATTTATTAGTAAGTCAATGACATAAAAAATCAAAGGATTTAGATATATACCTAAATCCTTTGATTTTTTCGTCACGTTAATAATACTTTAGGTTAAGTAGAGTGGATAACTTGCCAACAGCAAACATCATTTTATAGCCCGAGGCTCATCACCAAAAATTATAAAAATTAACTTGCACGTTTTTGAAAAATAAAAAAAAAAAACATTTTTTTTTAAATCTTTGATGCCCTCTGCAGGCTAATTGAAGCAATTTTGGATATAGGTAAGTTCGCTTTAATAGATTACGTATGTGATGTATACTTACTAAATAAATTTACTTATTCCCTTATTGTAACAAGAAAATGCCCAAACATCAAAATTATCTCTAAAATATATTCTTTAACTGTTTTATTTTACTTTAGCGAATATCCAATTTTAGATAATGTACCTAACATTTACGTTGCCAAATATAATTAGTTAATCTCTTTGATCTAAGAGGAATAAGATCAGCTATTGTCAGACATTGCTAAGTATATGTTTGCAAGGAGTTGTGGCAGAACTAACCTGAACTAATTAAACATGTCAAATAAACAACGTCTGTTTAGTATGTGGCTGCTGTAAGTTGATATTTCATTTAAAAGGCAAATTAGCTAAGTGGTTAACACAACTTACATTTTAGCAGACTTTAAAGATAATAAAGTTTGCAGGATCAAGATTAAGTTACGCAGAATATATTTATAACGATTTAAAGCGCGGGTAAAACTGACAAAATTACATAATTTAATTTTAGCAAGATCAAGAAAACGAAGTTGCAAACTTCTAAGTATTTGCCTTTTACTTTTAAATTTACTGAAAGCACAATTATCATATAAAGTCGGTTACTGCTAAGTATATTCAACAAACACTGCTATTAAATATATGGTGAATTGTACAGAGTCTTTAATTATATTTACCTGTTATCTGGAGCCTTTACTTTTGGAGAAAGAAAAATGTTTTACATAAAAATTGTGGTTTTTTTATATATATTTTTTTATTATTAAAAAAAAATGTCGCAATAAAAAAACGAAAAAATATAGGCAACTTCAACTTTTTTAAATGGAACACCCTGTATATTATGTACTATAACGAAAGATCTTTTTTTCTGATTTCAAATATATTACATTGATGATATTTAGGTGAACCATTTTCAAGATATTTTAGCTTAAATTATAAATAAATTGCAAAAAAGTTTAGCATCAAGAAAGCCATGAAAACAATAAAAATTTTATGCTGCTGAATTTGGTAAGGGTTTCCTCTGGACCAATTAGGTTTAATCTTGCGATTAAACATCCTGCTATTATATTGAAGGAAGTCTCGTCGGTGAATAGTATTATATTTAAAAATTCTAGATTCTGCTATAAACCTAGCTATTTCCAATGCATACTCAGGTCGGTCCTGCATGTTTTGATCAGAAAGATTGTGGACGGACATAAATGTATAAGGATGAAATTTGTAAAATTTTAAGGTTGAATAAACTTTATAATCGGTTTAGTAAGTTAAGATGCTGCATCCGAGCTTGATTTTTTAGGATTTTCTAAAATTATTAAAAGTAGTAAGTGCCAAAACAAAAATTGCAATAATTATTCTGAAAAAAACGAAGATATCCAAATTTGAACTTTTTACAATACGAAGACGTAAAATTTATCCTAACAATTTTATTGTTTTTATGGCTTTCTTGATACTAATATTAAACTTTTTTGCAATTTATTTATAATTTAAGCTAAATTATCTCAAAAATGGTTCATCCAAAGATCATTAGTGTGTATATATATATATATATATATATATATATATATATATATATATATATATATATATATATATATATATAAAATATATAATTATAATTTTTAAAATCAAAAAAAAAGATCCTTTATTCTGGTATAATATACGGGTGTTCCATTTAAAAAAGTTGAAATTGCCTAATTTTTTTTCATTTTTTTTTAATTGCCATATTTTTTTACTGATAATTTAAAAAGATAATTTGGAAAAAAACTACAATTTTTATAAAAAACAATTTTTTCTATCTCCTAAAATAAAGGCTCCAGATGCCACCAAAATATAATCAAAGAACTTGTACAGGATGTCGCCTTTTCGATGGATTTTCATGGTATTGGGAAAACACCAAGAGATAGAGCAAAAGTGATAGCACAATCTCGTGATTTTTTTTAACAAGTGCAATGGTGAAAACATATCGCAGTGAACTAGAATTGTTTGGGAGGTGCAGGGTGTTTTTTTAAATTTTGACGATCTCAGTGAACCTTTGCATTTCAGTTGTTGCTAAAAAAGAAAAAAAAGTAAAAAGCAAGTCTGTGTAGAATTTTACGTACAATCCAGTAGCTTGCCCATTTCTTTTATCAGTTACAGTTTTAAAGAGTTAATGCAAATTTGTTTTTTTAATGGAATATCCTGTATATTATTTTACCAACTGAACAAAATTACCTTGCTTTTGATACTATACACTTTAAATTAATTTTCAAAAACATACTTGTTTCTGGAGAATAACGAAATTTATGAAAAAAGAACATTAAGAACCCAAAAATAGTGTTTAAATTTTGCACTTCTTGCATAAAATTTTATTATTTATTACCATTTTTTTAATATTTTATATTATTTAATTATATCAAGAATAAGATTATTTATTTATTTACTTTTTATTCTTTTTAGGATTCATATGCCCTAGATTTTCCTTTAGTCTTTTAAAAGTAATAATGCTTGGTTGCCTTTTATTTCAATATCCAGCAAAATACATCTGTAAGGTATTTACACTTTTCCGCTCTTAACATTAAATAATATAATATAGTTTTTAACCTTCACTTTATTAAAATAAAAGTTTAGGAACATAAAAAGCACAATATGTTATTTTTATTAATTTATATCTTAAATATTGCAGTGATCATTTTTTTCTAAGCCAACTTGCATTCCACTAAACAAAATGCGTACCCAATTAATATTGTAATATTATTTAGCAATTGGCTAATAATTTTAAAATAATATTTTTATATAAAAAACTAAGAAATTGGTGTGTATATGTATATGCAATGTAAATTTTATACAGGGTGTGCAAAGTATAAATCTTATGTGATTTTTCTTAAATTTTTGCAACTAACCAGTTTTTTTAAAAATAAATCTAAAGTATGTGGTATCAACAGACAGATAATTATATAGGGAAAGTAATAGTC
>JAHBCN010017564.1:0-18140 GCA_019359885.1 Listronotus oregonensis
GGTATACAACTTATCTACTATCTTACTTTTTTGCTTTAAAATAGTTGAGTAACTTCAAATATTTGTATTTTTTCACGTTGGAATGATAATTGGTATAGCAGTTGTTTGCCGTTTGTCTGAGTTAACATTTCTTCGCTTAGAAAATCTAGTGGATAAAGAAACTTATATTAAAATAGGGATTCCCACTACAAAAACTAATACATAGAGGGAAAAGCTTTGACTTATATACTATTCGTTGTTCATGAAATCTTTACCTACTGATTTTTCAGGGTTTACCAACAGCTGTCAGATATACGGAATGTCGATACTAGACTTGCTAAATACATTTTGGTTTTTAAAATATTTAACCTTTTTTAATTTCTTTTCTCAGGGGTTTTCCCCTTTATGAATAATTTTTTTGACCTTTATGCAGTGTTGTTTTGACCATGCGTGTTCGGGAATCCCTGACTTCGACATTTCACTCGTTCCGTATTTTTTTGCGTTCTTTAACTCTAATTTCGTGTGGTTTTTTTTTTTTTTTGATATATAACTCATCACATTCGCAGATAATTCGGTAGAGATAGTCACTATTTGAAACATTGTTGTCCGGTCTCATCTTAGTAAGAAGTTAGGGTTAAAGAACTCAAAAAACATACGGAACGAGGCGAGACGTTAAAGTCAGAGACAATAGTCGAAAGCAAAAAATATTCATTAAGAAATCCACTGAAAAAAAAAAAAAAAAAAAAAGCTGGAAGAATTATAAACAAACAAAATGTATTTAGCAAGTTTAGTATCGACATTCCAAATATCTGGTAGCTGTTGTTATACCCGGAAAAGTCGGTCAAACTTTGGTAAATAACGAATATTTTATAAGTCTTGGCTTTTAAGAATATATTTTAGTTATTACTTGAAAACGGTTGGAGATACATCACTAACTGAAACGTTGTATATCAGTTGACAAATGAAGACAATAAAAATCCAAGATTTTAGTGTTATTAAGCTTGGAACTACATACCCATTTTTTTACTTGTAAACTACAAACAGGGGTAAATATTTACATCATAGGATTTTTGCCCGTAAAATCGTTCTAAAAGCAGTAATCTGACTTAAAAGTAGGTACTCGAATTTTTTCGTTTTTTTATGCCAAAAAGAGTGATGAAGAGCAAATTTAATTTTATAAAAATTGATTTAAATAGCTATAAGTACTACAAAACATTAAAACCCCCGTTTTTTTAACAAACCAAAATTTAAAATTTTTTTTTCTAAAAAACCCGGGTTTTTTAAAATTTTCCCAAAGGGGGTTTTTTTAAAAGGACACAAAAAGTTAAAAAAAAAATATACCATCATGATATTTTGAAAAAAAGTTTATTTTTTGGGGTTTTTTAAAAATTCAAAAAAAAAAAAATTTGATCAGTTGAAAATCAAATAAATATAAAAATAACATATTGGTTTTCAAGAATCTATTTCTGTTTCTCTAATGGAAGATAATAAAAAAAAAAGAAGAAAAATTTAACAGTAAAAAAAAATTAAAAGTACCGTTACGATTTTACTTATTACATAGACACACAAAAAAAAAATTCGTTTCCTCGAATGCGACCTATTGGACCTTGGTTTTTTTGGAGTCACTGAATTCGAACCAAAAAAAGTGGTTTTTTGCCTGTATCAGGTCACTTCCCCAAGGTCACCCCAAGGTCAAATCATTAGTTTTTAAAAAAAAAAAATTTGCAAACATACATATATATATGGTTTTTGGAACCCCTGAATCCAAAACCCGGGGGCCCCGGTTTGGGGTTAATATCAGGTCACTTTTAAAAAGGTCACCTCAAGGTCAAATCATTAGATTTTAAAAAAAAAATTGCAAAATTTCATATTTGGTTTTTTGGGGGTCGCTGAATCCGAATTCAAGGTCAGTTTGTTAATCCCCTGGTTTTTTTTAAGGTCAAATAACTAGTTTTTAAAAAAAAAAAAATGCAAAAATTTATATACAGGTTTTTGAGGTCGCTGAATCCGAATCTGGGGTCAGTTTGTTAATCCAAGGTTAAATTAAGGTTAAATGGTATTGATCCTAGGGAAATCAAGCGTAAAAGTCGTAAACCATTGCGGCGATCTTTTGAGCACAAAGGAAAGCGTTACGAAAATAATGGATAACTTTATACTTCATCCCCCCCAAAATTTTTATTTATAAATATTTGTAATTTTTTTATTACAAATTTGGCATTTTTTTTCCCCATATATGTTTTGTGATTTATAAATTCTCAGCTTATGCCCAAATTGATAAGTGAATATTTTTGTGAAAAATTTTTTTGAATTTGAGCTTCGAAAAACTTTAAACATCACTTTATGTAAAAAAAATAAATTTTTTTATTTAGATTCAGCAATTCCAAAGGGGTATTAAAAAAATTATATTTAACTTTTTTAAAAAAAAAAATCTGATTATTTAACCTTAATATGACTTTCAAATGATCTTAACGCTACCTCATATTCCATCTAACCTCAGATTCATATTTTGCGCCCTCAATAACCTATGTAAAAACTAATGTTTTTTTCTTGTTATGACCTTCAAATGACCATAACCCGGCCTGATATTAACAAATGACCTTGGATTCGGTTCCCAGCGACCCGAAAAACCCATATATATATATATATATATATATATATATATATATATATATATATATATATATATATATATATATAAAATATATATATACCGGGGTTTTTAAATTCGACTCTCACCATTGGGTTTCCTGGGTTTCTTTTTCAACGAATTCCAAAATAAATAATACATTTGCATTGTCATTTTTTTCCCCTCTATCGGATGGTGTTCATATTTTTTTCAACTCGACGTTTCTTTTTTTCCCTAACAATCATCAATTTTTTTTTTTATGGACGCCATATGGGAATTCCACAAATTTGAAGGCCCTTTTTTTTTCACATTTTCAACGATGTATCATAAGTTGCCTGGAAAATCCGAAAAATTAACTAGAATATTTTTTTTAAAGTAGTTGGCTTTGATTTCTCAAATCGGTGACGTGTAAATGACATTCTGTGTTTACTGTTTATTTGTGGTGTCGTTAAAAAAAGGGAAATTTCCCCAAAGGAGAAAAACGAGATATATGGTAAAACTTTATTACAAGAATGATAGGAACAGTGTTAAAAAAATCGGAAGTGTATCTTAACTCGTATCCCCGAGACGACAACCTCATCCCCAAATTTATTCAAATTATTGGATAGAAACCTCGCTGGTATGGTTCGTTTAAAAAAACCCCGACAAAAATATGGGGGGGAGAATGGATGAGGGGAAATAAAAGAAAACATCGTAAATGAGGTATAATTAATGCTAACATTTGTTTTAGGACGCAAAGTACCTAATCGATTATATCTATTCGGAAAAAATGTTGACGAACGCGGAATTTTTTAAAAACGTACCGGGGTCGTCGACTTTATGACTTACTTAAATATTAAACCGTTTATGAAAAAAAAATCATTTTTTTTTAGATAAATACGAATCCGGTAAATCCACACCCAGATACACACTGATTTGGATGTTTCTTCGCACACGTCTGTTTTGGGGGGAGATCAGGAAAAGTGGTTTCAAATGCTACAAAATCCACATATCGCAAAAACTGCACCCTGGTGATTCTGAAAGGCGATTACAATTTTGTGATTGGCTACAAAAAAGACCCGATTGTCCAGCTTTTCTAGAAAATGTTATTTGGACAGATGAGAGCACTTTCACCAATTGTGGAATATTTAATCGAAACAATGAACACATTTGGAGCATAAACAATCCCCGGCAGTTTCGAAAATTACGACCCCAAGTGCGATTCAGTCTTAATGTCTGGGCAGGCATTTATAAAAATAGAATTTTGGGACCTCAACGGAAATTTGAACGCTGAAATGTATTATCAGTTTTTGACGTCAACTTTTGAAGACTATTTGGACGATTTACCATTAGCAAACTACAACAGTATTTGGTTCCAACACGATGGTGCTCCACCTCACAACACAAGACAAGTATCTGATTATCTTTCCGAAAGGTGATGGCCAGCTAGGTCTCCAGATCTCAATGTCCTCGATACATTTTTATGGGGTACGTTGAAAAACCGAATTTATGGGCAAGGCGAATACCAAAATATCGAGGAACTTCAACTCAACATCGTTAGGGAGTTTGGAAGATTAAGAAGGAGAGAAATAAATCGCGCAGTTAATAACATACAGAGAAGAGTGGCGATTTGTTTAGAAAATGACGGACAGCATTTTGAACATTTGTTATAATTTTTTAGTTCTAGTTTTGAGTAATTTTCTGTTATTTAAACCATTCGGTTGTCATTTTGTTGTCTAGAGGCTTTCAAACAACCATACTCAGCGAAGTTTCTATCCAATAATTTGAATAAAGTTCGATGAGGTTGTCGTCTCTCGGGATACGAGTTAAGATACACTTCCGATATTTTCACACTGTTCCTATCATTCTTGTAATAAAGTTTTGCCATATCTCGTTTTCTTCATTGGTGAATTCCATTTTTAACGACACCACAACTGACGGTAAACACAGAATGTCATTTACACGTCAACGATTTGAGAAATCAAAGCCAACTACGATAAAAAACTTGATGATGGTTACGGAAAAACGAAACGTCAGTGGCAAAACTATGAACACCATTCGATAGAGCGGAAAAAGTGACAATGCAAATGTATTATTTATTTTGGAATTCGTTGAAAAAGAAACCCAGGAAAAAAATAAAACGATTTTCCAAAATTTCTTTTTTTTTCGGATATCTCCGGAATTACTCGGAATTTTCAAACTTTTTAAACGGTATATTGTTGGTCACATAAATGCCCAACTTTGCCCCAATTTAACCATCTTCGTATCTCCTATAGTTTCCGAGATCCCAATGGTGAGAGCAGTAGCGTAGCGATCTAATGGGGGGGGGTTTTGAATGGATGAATGTATATTTCAAAAATTTTATACAAAGATTTTCGAACAAGTTTATTAATAATGATAGTATAACCTTAAATCTTAAAGTACAGTTAACTTATTGTGCAACTTAAAACTAAAAATCGCAGAAAAAAAAATTTTTAGCAACAAAATTATGTAGAAAAAATAGGACATTTAAATGTGAAAACCGTATTTTATTTTCTCTTTTACCCCTTTAGCGATGGACCATGTCATTCAAAAATCACTGGTCTCATGCCACTGCTAAATATACTTTTTAAGCCAAATTTGGTTAAAATCGGTGCAGTAGTTTTTCCGAATTCGTTTATACAGACATACACACGCACATACACACACAGACGGACAAACATATTTTTTTTATTGTTGATTTAGACTTTTTTTGACCCAAACAACACATTTTTGATGAAATCCGGAAAACTTAATTTTATCCTGAAACTAATACCTCTTTATACTGTTGTATGGAGAGGTAGATCACTTTGGTTGTAATATACATATTCAGATATACCTGAGACAACTAACTCCAATGACGCCAAGTTTTCAAGCTTCTGTTTACCTAAACCAGCCGATTTATCAGTAGGAGGGCATAAAGCACAATATTTACAGTAAGCGCCATCTTCAGTGTCAGAATATGCTGCCCTATACTTTCCCAGCCACTGAAATTGAAATTTTAAATTTCTGTCTCCACTACTGGGAAAGTTGAAGTTTATCCGTGGAACCCACACAGTATTTAAGTAAAATAGTTTAAAGTTTTTGAACATACTTTTTAAGTATTTAACCACTCACTTCAACCTTTTACAACCCCCGAGATTCTAGCGAGAACTGAAAATACATTTGACCCAAGTTGGACTAAAATTCATGCATACAGTTTCTTATACTTAACACGAAACCTCAATTACATCATCATGCCAAACCATTCAAGCACTTTGTGCTTACCTCTGTACTTTTATCCGTAACGATTATATTCTGAATTTGATGCCTGTCTTGCTCTTCATTGTCTTCAGTTAACTTTTTTTTTTCAAAAAATAATTTAGCAGTGAGCTTTGATTTGATCGCTTTGCCATTTTTCTTCCAAAGATTAACCAATATCTGCATTAAAAAGTAGCTTTACAATCGCATACCCGAGATTGCGCGAAGGTATACCATTCGAATGATTCGTAACTCCATACGGAACTAAAACTTTCAAGGTATAGACAGTGCGTACGTGCGTAGTACACGGTCCATGCCTATGTATTAAGGCCCATGCATATGTATTAAGTATGAGAGGGCAGTTTTAGAACATTTATGTAGCGTTATTTTTTTTGTTTGCCTCATGGGGGGGGTTTTAACCCCTAAACCCCCCAGCGGTACGCCCTGGGAGAGTCGAATTTGAAACAATATATATATATATATATATATATATATATATATATATATATATATATATATATATATATATATATATAATTTTTTGCAAATTTTTTAGTCAAAACCTAATGATTTGTCCTTGAGGTGACCTTGAAACGTGACCTGATAGCAATAAACTGACCTTGGTTTCGGATTCAGCGTCCCCAAAAACCTTTTTTTTGTGTGGTTGTTTTATTATTGACTTATCAAAATTTTCCTGAGGTAGATATCTACCCCGGTTTTTAATTCTAGGGTTAAAGTTTTTACTGATCTGTCTGTGGTATTGAAGAAACTGTTCGTATTAAAGGAAAAAGAACATTCATTAATACAGACAAAATGGAAAAAATTGGCCTAATCAAAAAAGGGTGAAATTGAATTGTAAACAGAACTTGTTTTTATTTTAGATTTTAGTACATTAAAGGACCGATAGTTTTGAAAAGAAACTTGGCGCTTATTTTACCTAAATTTGTTAAGTTTGACTATTTTCAACGAGACGTCACTGGACAATTATCAAGAACTTTAAAAAGCTTCTAGGAGCGAATACTGCTGTAAAAGGCACGAAGCCGATAATTTTAACTTTCAGACAAACTTTGAATTGATAAAAGGAAGTTTGCAGTGATTAACTAACTAAGCAGTCCAAGTTTCGGATAGTTTGGATCCAATTTTCTCACCTGCCTGTAACACACCTTAACAAGAATAACAAGCTTGTAAATACCTTGATTAACGGTTCTTTGGATTAATTCCTGACAAACTTAGGAACTTTTGTAGTCTTGTATTTCTATTTAATTACCCTCTAGTATTGCAAAAATAATACAGTGCTAGTTTTTTAATTGGAGAGATATACTAAATAAAAAACCAGTTATTTTTTGGAAAAATGGTCGGACCAGTATCAGTAAGGTTGGTCGCGTTTTTTTCTATTAAAGAAATATTTACAGTATTTCCCAAATTTGAAATATAATGATATAGAAGATTGTCTTAAATCATAGCCCAAGTTTTTTTATGGGTATTTTAAAACGTATATCTATACGCACATAAAACTGCATATTGTGCGATAGTTTGGACATCTTTAATCGCCATTTTCTCAAAAGCAAGCAGAGATAGGTATAGGATATAATATAGATATTATATTAGAAATGATCCGCAAAATCCAAATTCGGAAAAATATACAGGATGTTCCATTGAAAAAATCAAAATTGATGTCGTTTCCGGTTAAACCGGAAGTGATAGGCAAATGTTTAATTTTTAAAATCGGCATCTTATAATATAATACGTCATCCTAAAATTTAAAAGTCATATGTTTTATTCAACAAAAAAAAAGGGCTGGGTAGGATTTCGTTGTCACCCGGTATATACATATATATATATATATATATATATATATATATATATATATATATATATATATATATATATATATATATATATATATATATATATATATATATATATATATATATATATATATATATATATATATATATATATATATAACAGGTGACATGAAAAAGTACATTGCATAGTGCCACACAATAAAGGACACTAAAATAAGAAAAAAGTTCCCATGAACACGGGTCCGCAAGGCCTTCGTTTAAAAGATACGGGGGGTTGAATTTTTTTTTTTTTATTTATTTGCAAAAACAATAAAATCAAAATTACATTTTAATGGTATGCTAAAAAATATGATTAATTAAAACAAAAATCAAGTTTTGGGAAAATGTTCAAATTGTTGCCCTTGTACTTCAATACATTTTTCCATTCTCCTTCTTAAGTTGATGGCATCTTTGAAATATTCCTGGGTTATTACGAAATCTTCGCCATTCCATAATTTTATCCATAATTGTTCTTCATTTGTATTTCTACTGCATAAACTTCATTTTCATAAATCCCCAAAGTGAAAAATCGATGGGATTAAGATCGGGACTACGAGCTGGCCAAGTTTCAGGCCCCCCTCGACCAATCCAGTATTTCCAAATCTCCTATCCAAATATTCCCTTGCCACTCGAGAAAAAGGGGCTGGCGCCCCATCATGCATGTAATACATTTTTCCAATAATTCCCAAAGGGACATCCTCTAATAATGTGTTTAAATCATTCTCCAAAAATTTCGATACAGTCACCTGTCAATGATTGGGAAACGAAATGGGCCAATTAATAATTGTCGATTTATGCCCACACTTTTAATAGAAAACCCATATTGGTGACTTGAATTACAGTTTGATGAGGATTTTCATCATTCCAATAGTGCATGTTATGTAGGTTCGGGGTACCATCACGACTAAAACCAGCTTCGTCGGTAAACAAAATTGATAAAAATAATGTTTTGTTTTTTTGGTTTGAAAACCATTCGCAAAATTGTACACGGGGTAAAAATCATGTTCCAATAGTGAATGAATTTTTGGAAATGATATGGGCAAGGAGTTGTTCTTTGAAAATTTTTTTTAACTGATTCACGGTTGAGGTTTCGCACCGCTGAACTTTTTTTTTCCTGGTGTTTGTTCTCGGATTATTTTCTACCATTCGTAAAAAGTTTCTTCTTTTCCCCGCACAGTGCGACGAGTTCTGGAAACCCCACTACCCAATTTTGGTTTTCTAAAACATCCATCTTCTCCCAAACGCCTATGCACAAATAAATGTTCGAACATTAGGAACTTGTCTTAAAAGGATATCTTTCTCGATAGATACGTTGAGCTTCGTAAGAATTTGATCTAGCGTCGCCGTAACACATAATCATGTCCCTGTATTCTTGAAAAAGGGGAACCATTTTTGAATAATCAGTGAAAAACCCAATGAAAAACTTAATCAAAAACACAAAATACCTCTAACAATTATTACATTAGTTTGACAAGTGTCATTATGACACATTATTCAATATGTTATTTATCATTGGTTTTGCAAAGGTTACTTTGGCGCTTTTTGAATAATTTGCGTGCATTTGTACTGGAACCATTGCTTCTACCACTTGAACAAGGTATACCTTTCTTAAGTATAAAAGAAGGAGTAACAAATTTTTCAGTCGAAAATGACATCTTTATAGCAAAAAAGTTACGACCGATTCAATGGGATATTCAAAAAAACCAAACAAAATGAAAATTCAACACCCCGTATCTTTTAAACGAAGGCCTTGCGGACCCGTGTTCATGGGACCTTTTTTTCTTATTTTAGTGTCCTTTATTTGTGGCACTATGCAATGTACTTTTTTTTTATGTCACCCTGTATTATATATATATATATATATATATATATATATATATATATATATATATATATATATATATATATATATATTTATATATATATATATATATATATATATATATATATATATATATATATATATATATATATATATATATATATATATATATTTCAAGAAAATCGGTTAATTATTAATTGAGATTTTGTGACAAACGGTTCGAAAAAAACGCGTTTTTCAGGTAAAATCAGATAGAAAAGTATATATTACTTACATTCCTTTACTCAACGATTCCGGCTGCATATATCAGGCCTTTTTTTAGATAAAATTGAATATTTAACGAATTTCTCTTCAAAAGACGAGCACTTCTTCCTTCTTTTGGAGCACTTGCAGCTCGAAACTCAAAGCTTGTGATTCTAGCTTCATTGCAGCGCCGAACAACAACTTTAGCTATATCTTTTAAAATAATTCGAATTTCGAAAAATTCATTTAAAGAAATATTTTTAAATATCTAAACTGTTCAAATATCAATTAAAAAACAATCTTTTTTTTTAAATACTTCGATAAATAATGAAAAAATTATGCTTAAAAAAAACATAGTTTATTCATATTGGTAATGTTTTTTCAATGCATACTGAAAACTTAAGGTAAATTATTTTCGATCCTCTTAGTTTTCTTTTCTATTGAGAAAAAAAAGGCGCTAAATTTTTTTTAACATCGCCTAACTAAATGCCAAAATTTAACAGCTGTCATCCTTAACGATCGTTTACAATGGCGATACAAAAAAATGGAAGCTTTTTTGTTTGCAGTGACTTTTGACGTTATCGAGTGTTACTTTTAAATATTCTTGGTGTGTCATAAACAAGTTAAATTTTTTATTTGGTATTTAATATTTCGTACACAAAAAAAAAATGGAAATAGGCAGTTATGTATAGCTTAAATTACCTAAAAAAAAATAGGTTTCAATTTAATACAATCAACGATAACATTTTATTTCAAATTTTAGACATAATGTATAAATGTTTCTTTCATAGAAAAGTGCCGACTAAAAATACAAATCTACGGGTCCTATTTTTTTTTGATAAGTTAAAAAATATTCCAGGTTAGTTCAAGAGTCCTTGACATATATGTTTTATGTAGTGATTAATTTAACATTTTTTTCTGGACCATTGTCTCTAATTTATAGCAATGTGTTACCAAATGCATCTCACAAGAAACTAAAAAACAAATTAATATTATTAATCAATTATTTTACTTCGTAGCAATTATTTACAATAATAGATATAATAGTGTTTGGTTATTTATTTAAATATTGTTTTTTGAGGAATCAGAAACTCCATAGGTTGTAGATCTGTATGTTGCTAATTTGTGGCTTTTGGGGTAGCTAAGGTTACTAGAGATGGTCGTATATAACAAGTTTTAAAAAATTGCCTTACTGTGTTAAATACGGCTGCTCCACAATCTGCTTTTATTTATCATTTACATGTTTGTATGTATTAAAATGTTGCTATAGAATTGTATTTTTTTTTTTAAAACGTTTTAAAAATTAAATCTTTAACACTATATAGATGCCTTAAAAATGTTACTTTAAAGCACTAGTGTTTTAAAGTAACATTTTAAAGCACTAGTACTAAAAGTGAAATGTTAAATTTTAAAAGGTAAAGTAAAAGTTTATTTATTTATTAACATTTATATTAATTGTAAAATTAGATTTGCTGTGCAGTAAATCCATCTCTTTAAATGTATCGATGCAACCAATACTTTTTCCTACATGTTCTTCCATATCAAGTTAATTTTAAGTATAAACTAAAACGAGCTAAAACTGACACGATGTATCAGATCTGAAGTAAACAAGCCGTAACCCACCAGCGTCAACAATGGTTGTTAGAATATATTAATAAATGCCAACTTCAATCATTTTTATATTTGATGCTATGTAAAAGTGTATCTTTTAATTTTTAAACAATTCAATTTTTAACTGCATTATTGAGTTTGTTAAAAAAATATTGTATAATATTTGTGTTAAAAGTTCGTTTAAAGGGACTCATGTGAGTTGAAGAACTCTCTTCCCTTATTCTGCAAACCTTCACATTCGTGCTTTAAAATATACTTTTAACACTTATATTATAAATAACTATTAATGTTCCATTAAACATTAGTAAAATCAAAACAATACCTAATAGCAAAATTATGTTTTCGTAACAGATTTTTATGACTCTATTTAAAATTTAAGATGCAAGTTAGACACAAACACAGAAAACTTAATTAAAACTTTGCCAATCTCTCAGTAGCCAGACCTAATGTGAATAATAATCTCGTAAATTGTATTAGTCTTGCTTGAGCATTAATAAATCCCAGAAAGACAGTGGCAGTACAGAAGTTTAAAAAAACTAAAAATACATTTAGTTAAATTAAAGGTAGAGTTAGAGAGAGCAGAAAATTAGTACCTGTAAATAATATAACCAAAAAAAAAAAAACATTTAAGATCTGTTAGCAGTTATATGAATTATTAAATCGTGAATGGTAACGTCGTCGTCACTTGGTTCTTTGTTACGACTTCGACATATTGCGTTGATCCAGTGATGCCAGACAGTATCATAATAATTAAATTGTTAAAGCAGGGTTTAAAGCTTTTCCCGCCAACCAATCAGCACGTGGAGCCAGAGAAAAAGGTTATACATTTACGCTATTTTCTCCTCGCACTCCAAGCGGCATAGCGCCTTTTAAAGGTACGCGCTTAAACTTATACCTTCAAAAATTGACGGAGTGCATTAGACACCAAATTTTCGTAAAATCTTTCAAGGTTACCACTGCGCATCCAATTTTACGAGGATGGATGTAAGCCGCCATGGTTGCTTCTACTTGTCAAATCAAAGGAATTTGAATAACAAAGTTTTGTTTTCTTTGTTGCCCTCATGGAATAAAAAAGGGTTGTCGTATAAACAAGAAGTAAATTTTACTTTTCGATTAAATTTGTTTAAGCGGCCTATACACATGCGGGCAAGGTTAAGACTTGCCTGTACAGGTCGAGATACGCGAGTAAGGGAAAGTGTATGTGTCAAAACGACGGCGCGTTCAGTTCCATAAGCGCGGCTCGGCGAATCAGATTTCGGCGATTTTTAGAGCAAGTGCGAAGGCCAACTGGTGAGTTTTTGTTCGCGCCAAGACTGTTTTTAGTGATTTTGTGGCAAAATAGGTAGTCGTTAAAAAAAATAATTCTAGATATCAAAAACACAAGACATTTTTGAGGAATTCATAAATTATATAAAGACAATCCGTGCTTGTGGAAGATAAAATCGAAAGAGTATTCCAATAAAATATTAAAAGAAGAGGCATACCAAATTTTACTTGAGAAGTTGAGAGAAATTATATGCAACTGACGTTAAAACCTCAACGTTTTACCTGAATAGTGTGTGGCCGCAATTCGTTTCGCACTTGCTCGCGGACTTACCTAGACGCACTTGCGCGCGGGCTTGCTTGCATGAAAGGGCTTTAGTATCTTTCGTTTTATATTATTGTAGTTTAGTGGTCCATTTATAATACTTTTATTTTTCTTTAATAAAATATGTCTTGTTGCATTAAAGGGTGTTCCAATTCTAGAAGATATAGTACAGAAGAAGATATATTTTCGTTTGTAAGTACCCCATTTTATATAGTGAAAATATTGTGTAAATATAAAAACCTAGAAAAATTAAAGCTAAAATAGTTTAATTGTAATTTTTTAAGATAACATACATTATGATAGTTTAGGTCTCTTGATTTTTGCATACTTGCAAAGGCAACCAAATTTACATGTATTATTTTAATTTTAGATTTCCAAAGAAAGGGTGTTTTGGTTAAAAAATGGTTGAGTGTACTGAAAATGAACAATTGGTCAGTAGCAGATACATTTGTTTAAAACATTTCCTGGATAGTGAACATATAAAAAAAAAAGATTTTAAGACAAAATGTTATACCTTTTTTTTTTGGATGGCATTTCTACCCAAGTAGCCACCAATTATCAACAATTCCGGCGAAACACCATACCAAAACTATTCAAGGGGAAAAAAATAAGGAATAAGAACAAGTTGATTCCATTTAATTGTCAATAAAACCTATTAATAAAAAATATTGTTTTATTGTTAGCCTAAAAGTTTCGGCCTTTTGTTGTCAAACTAACCTACCGGATTAAGTATAAGAATGCCATTTTTATTCCTCAGAGGAAATGTGAACTTGTCCATGACGGTATATTAGTATTGGCAATTTCCACATATTCATCATTCAAATTGTCTCTGCGCAGCCTAAATTTGAACTAATTATGAAATAATTTGTTCAATTAGAATTGTGTTTCTGATCTAAGGTATTTAAACATCAATAAAAATTTTTTAATTATACTATAATAATTAATAATTTTTATAGTAAGGAAAAAACTTACACGCATGATCAACTGCTTAAGATGATTTAATATTATAAATATTTTTAAACGATCATTTTAAAAATAAAAAAGGGTTTTTCCCTTGGGCTTTACATGTATTAGCCAGTGTCATTTTTGGAGTAAATGTACTTATTTATGCAAAAAAAAATATTTGACATAAAATACAGTGTAGTAATAAAACACTTTTTACTGATTATTTATTTTACTTAATAAAATGCCATTTGTCCATATTGCATGTTCTCGTTGTGAAGTTCTTTAGAAAGCCTTTTTTTATCTGCATTTTTTTCTATTTTCTCTTATTGTTGCTTTAGGTCGGGGAAGAATTAGTTTACATTTTTTTTAAACCAAATTCTAAAATACAACTTTGATAAAGAACTTACAAAAAAAAATTAAATATTTACACTAATTTTGAATACAAACCTTTTTTGACTTTTAAAGAATCCATTAAAAGAATATGTTTACTTTAGAGTTCTAAAGACAGCACTGCAGTTATTGGATAAAATTATTAAAGCTTTTTTTGGTAAACAATTGGATTTTGATTTTAGCATTTCCATTTATGGTTTTTTTAAAAAAAAAATTCTGCCCAGTCACCTGGATCTTGTTGTTTTCTTTAAAAAAATGTTGTGTATTATATGCATATTTATAAGGTATTCTGTTTTCTTTATCCTTGCAAAAAAAACAAAAACATTATGTAAATTTATCATAAATATTTTGGAATTCATACAAATAATTCATCTGCATCGTATACTGTTTAATAATGGTACATGTTTTCATCTTAAAATTTAAAATTTATTCATAAAAAAATATTTTTTAAAAACTTTTTTAAAATTTTTTGTTTACAAACAAGATTTTGACGGAAACACAAATGAAGACAAATGAAAGCGACGAACCCCATGGCGGCGCCCTATATTAGACTTTTCGCGCAGATTGAAGCGCTTTTTTTTTTATTTCTCTGGGTTAATATAATAAATAATCGCCAGCAGCGAAAATTTTCAAGTTTTTTGGGATAGCAATATTCCCCAACCAACCTAACAATTGTTTTAATGGTTAATATACGAACTACACGGTTATAAATACACCCAATTTTTATTTCGTGTATAATAAGTCGTCTATACTAAAAACGTTTATTCATGGAAAATTATGCAATAATGCGGGCCTATAAATATTTAAAGGTATTTTAATACAATTCAATACGTTTTAATACTCTGTTGGCACCAACGATATCCTTTAAATACGTTTTTTTATTTCTTGAAAATTTTTTTTTTAAAACAACTTCCAAACGATAGACAGTAAATTTAAAAAAACTTTTCGATACCGAGAACAGAAGTTTTAAAGCTTGTACCTATAATAACATTACTTTAAATGGGACCAGCAGCTGGAAATGCAAAAAAAAGAGCTTCATTTAGAACTAGACTCGGTATAAGTTGCAGGGTGTCTAAAAAATACATGTACAAAATTTTATGACACAATTTTGACGTAAAAATAGGTGGATTTTAGGTATATTTGAAATTCTTTCTTTTAGAGTTTTAAAAATTTTAAGAAATAATAGTAGTCCCAAACCTTGTAAAAACGTACTAATTTCTATTATTTTTTTGCTATACCGGGTGGTGCATCCCAGTGGCCATAGGAAATACCATGTAAATATTGATACATTGAAATTTGGCCCCCCTTTAAATTTCAACAAAATTGTATTAGACTATTTTGAAGACGTTGATAAGATTAGCTCACATACTAAATTTCTTTTTTTTTTGATAAGGAATTAAAAAATTGTTTAAGAAAAACTATTTGTAAAATCGTTGCATACCTGCTACATACCTTAATAATCCCCAGTAATAAAAAAATTTCGTAAATTTTTTTAAATTCCGTTTTACTTTGTATTAGTTATTTCAACATTTTTAATATTGAAAAAAAAAATAATGGATGTAATCATTTAATAAATGGAATTACATTGAACTACATAAGATTTTTAAAATTGAACAATTTTATGGAAGGTAAAAACACATTAAAAAAATGTCAAAAATACGTTTTAACACAAAATTTAAAAAAAGTAATGTTTTTTTTTAGATGTAAACAGACCTCCGTTTACTGCTAAGAATACCAAACGATTATAAAATTCAGTTCTTACATTATGAAGTTGAAATGCCGATAGTAAATGAAACTTTTAATTCTTCTAAATTTTGATAACTCAAATTTATATAAATAACTTTTTGATATGACCCCAAAGGAAGAAGTCGTTTGGGAAAGATCAGGGACCTGGGCCAATTTATGGTGTAATTTGGTCCTATAGTAGTCCATTAAAAACATTTTGAACATATTCCCTTCTTCTCGTGAATTTGTAAAACCATCCATTTGAAACCCATGTCTTGATTGTCAGGTACAACTTTTCCAATCCGGGTTTTAATTTTGAAATAAAAAACTTATGTTTCCCCAAAATTTGATTCAAGAAAAAAAATCCCAAAAATCCGATGTCCAAATATACCCGCCCAAACGTTTCCTTTTAAGGGATTGAGTCCTTGTAGATACAAATCTGTGTTCATTTTTTTCTCCAGTATCTGATGTTTTGAACGTTTGGTTCTTTGTTTAATGTGAAGGTGCATTCGTCACTAAAACAAATATTGCGTAAGAAGTCCCTATCGTTATTCGCCATTTTCAAAAACCCAAAAAAAATGTCTGCTATTCGAATCTCATCGCCATCCCTTTTCCCCATGTCTTTGATATTTGTACGGTGAATTTTATTTCTTTAATTTTAGTACTGTGCTGTGATCCTTTCCACAACTTTCCAAAAGCCTGGTGCTAATTCCTTTATTTTCTTCCAAAGTAAAAAAAGTAAACGGCATTATTTTCTTGAGCTCTTCCATCGAGTACATTATTTTTTTGCTCTGCAGGAATTTATTAATAACAGTATATTTTGTCTTAAACTTATAACGAATTTTAACTGTTGTCTTACTTGGAAGTGCCTGTAGGAAAAAATAAAGAGCATGTCGGATACTTTTCGATAAAATTTTTCCTTAATACCCCTTTTAAACATTTTAATTTCCTTTAATGATGTAAAACATTTTGAAATAACTAATACAAAGTAAAAGTCAATTAAAAATTGTCAAGAAATTTTTTTTTTTACTGGTGGTTCATTAAGGTATGTAGCAGGTATGCAACGATTTTACAAATAGTTTTTTTTAAATAACTTTTAATTGCCTTTTTAGAAAAAAAAAAGTTTTTAATGTGGTAATCTTATCGATTCAAAAAAATCCAAACAATTTTGTTGTAAATTCAATAGGGGAGCCAATATTTCAATGTATCAAAATTTACATGGGAGTTCCTATGGCTAGTCTGGCGATGCACCACCCGCTATAGTTAGACAGTAGTAGATGACATTTTTCAGTGCTATAGCGATCGGCTATAAGAAACGAAACATTATTTAAGTTACCTCAGCGGTAATTACTTCTTTTGGTTTTTTTTATTTTCAATGTTATGAGAACCTGGATATTCTTATTGGTGACTAGATGTATTAAAATATTTTTTAACTTAAAAAAAATCACATGCTTATAAATCTGGAAAATGCAGTGGCTATTTTACTAGTGCATCATTTTTACTTTTAATCTATCGACTAAAGTATTAGTCATGTGAATATTGTTGAGCAGCGGCGCGGGCATTAGAGTGGAGCGGGGGAGTAGTCGCTCTATGCGCCTGGTGGCAAGGAGCACCAAAACGCCAAATGCGAAAAACAATTCAACCAAAAAAAAAAAATAATAATAATTACGCCTTTTGAGAGGCATATGGGGGGAAAATCACTAGAGCTATTAGGTTAAAGTTTTTTAATTTTGACATTTAAAGTTATACTTTTAAGTAAAATATCTTACATGACCACTTACGAAAAGTAAAACTAGTTACATAAAGTAAAATTTTTTGCAACTGGGTGATATAAAGTTAAATATTTGACAACGTCTATGAGTTTTAATTTTTTTTTTATTTTACACTTGAATTAAAAAGAATTATATCATATTCAAAATTAGCAAAAATAGTTTGTCAAACGCGTTGGGAAAAACAATTTTTTTAACTCACATTCTTGTGCGGAACTAGCTTCTCCCGTTCTGGCATCATTATTTGATGCACAATGGGGATTATCCTCAACACCTGCCAAAATGATGAAATATTGTATGTATGTAAATGTATTTTCATAAATTTTTGGACGACCTGGCCGTAGACGATCTTTGGCTG
>JAHBCN010017565.1:0-18172 GCA_019359885.1 Listronotus oregonensis
TCATTATGTGGTTGCACCAAGAAACGTTCCATCTACATCAGTGTAGTGTGTGTTTTAATATTGGTAAACAATGTGCTGCGAAGACGATTTACATGCAGCAGTGGTGCAATTGTCATTATTTTAAAAAGTCCGAAAAAGAGTCCGTAAATGTTGGAGTAGATCTACTCTTTTGAAAAGAAATACACAGGGCGTCGTACGCATCATAAGTTTATTAAAGAAATATGATTTAATATTAAAATCGAAGATTGACAATAAAAAACTTTTTTTGCTAATATAAACTATAAAAAACTATAATTACAATAGAAGCTCACTCAAGTCGCAACCTGTCCACACAACTTTTGTTTTCGCAACCATAGGCAATGAGAAACCTTAAAAAACAATTTGGAACAAGTTCCACAAACAAGCAACATAAACCCAATGTTCCTATATGTGGCTTGCGATGTGGACACGGCTGAACCGGGCTACGACAACCAGTAACAAAATGTTTTTTGGTATAGACATACCTTAAAGCTAACCGTAGTAGTAACGGTAACGGAATAAAAGTAGTAACTGATTTTATTCGGTTTGTCTGGTTTAGATGCTCTCTTGCTGGCTTATAGTTGAACCCGTTCGGCTTTCGAAAACGTATGGCTCGTGGAGCATATTAAATAACCAGTCCTCACTTTGAAGCGTCTTGAAACTGTGGAACGACTGGTCATATCACGACGTTTGCCGAGGTCTTGATGGCGTCTTCGATGTGTTAAAAAATGTTTGTATTACACTTATTTTTCACTCTCACATTTAGTGCATAATTACTCAGGGTTTTATTGTATTCGCCCTGTTAAAAAACTCGCCCTCAGGTTGGCTAAGCAACTGTCTCACTAGGTTACTTTTTTTTTGAGGTTTTTTGTTGTAAGGGATAGTTATTTCGAATGCAGTTTTTATAGCATTCTAAAGTTGATCCATAACACGAACTATGTGGTGCCTGACCGGTCTTGCTGGAAACCAGAATTTGTTTAAGTTCATTTTCGTACGATTCCAAATCTATGTTACGCGGGTTTCGGTAGGCGGTTACCTATCTAACCGAGTTTGTGACTTTGAACTGTATATATCTGTGGTCAAATGCGGATGGTTCGCTCGATACGCATTAGTTTATTACGCGTTTATACATGCGCGTCGTTACTATAGTTATATCGAGTAACCCCCGGCATCTGCTAGTTATAAAAGTAGGTTTGTTACCTTGATTTGTGAATGGTAAATTATCATTTACCAGATATTCCGACAATACAGTACCACGGAGGTTGTCATCTGTGCTGCCCCATGCAGGGTTCCTGGGCTCGGTTAAGAGTCTGCGACAGAGTGCCGCAGACATAGCCTTACTACGTTCAAGGTTTACCTGCATTGGTCTTAGGTTGTTTCGTGGTATCTTTTCCTTTTTTTGATGCAGGTTTTCTAAAGGTTGCCTTTATAGTTTCAAGCAGGTCGCTTTCAGGGCATTTGTTTAGATTTGGACCTATGACGCGATGAATTGTTTGCGATTTTTTCTCTGTCAGTCGTGTTTTAGGCAAGTCTTGCAGAATAGTAACAAGTTTAATGATAGTAAAGGCATCGCTGAAGTCGACTACCCCCTTATTGCCTATCCTATCTTTTTTAACTTTAATTTGGCAGTACTTTCGTCAATTCTGGACTGCTTTCCTCTCTCACCCAAAGAGAGTATTTGGACTCCATGCAGAAGGGATACTGGGGACGGCATTCGTCCTGGAAGGATTGTTTAGACCCCCTCGACAAGAGAAATAGGCTTCCTTTGAGGTGCGTCTCTTCCTTTTATAGCGAATTCGTTTGCCACATTCTTTTGCAGCTTGAATTGTTGTTTTCTTTCTTCAGAACGGTATGACTGAAAATTAAGGTACGGTCCCGTATGTGTTGGTTTCCTGTATACAAAAGTGTTAATTAAAATCCATTATGCCTATTAACTTGAACGTCTAGAAAAGGTAGGCATCCGTTCTTCTCTTTTTGGATAGTGTATTTAATACAGCTATTAATTGTATTAAGATGATTAAGAAAGGATTAACATAACCAAGTTCCTATCGAGCAATAATTAGAAAAATGCATTAAAATATATATATTTGGTCATTTCCTCCCACCTAAAAACTTGGTAAATTGTAGCTAATTAAATATCTCGAAGAAAATAATTTAGTTGAATATAATATGTTGCATTATACGTCAGCTGGTTGCTTAAACATGAAAAAATGCTTTTAATGTTTTCCTTTCAACTAAAAATTTAGCTGATAATAGCTTGAATAAATATATATGTTAGCTGGCTTGAAAGTTATAACGCAGGAGTTAGGTGGCAGCATGTATCGCCTATTAAAATGCATCAGCTGACGGGGTTTCCCTTGATTTATTGCTTCCTGATTTTTTTATTAATTACAGCGGTATATTAACAATCAAATTTTAAATTTTCATTCATCTGAAAAGAAATGACGTATTTATAACTATTCTCGTTACTTTTAAAAAGCGTAGCCACAGGTTGAATCTCATTCAAATAGTTATAAAAGAAAATGAGTAGGTACAAAAATAAATAAGTTATTCGAGAAAATAGCGATAAAACCACAATTTTAACACCACAAAGTAGGTATTAAACAACAACCTAAAAAAATACCATTTAAATTATGCTAGTTAGTCTTTCTATTTAGTTATATTAGTCACATGCGGGCAAAAAATTAGTCCAATGTGGGGGCAATGATTTTTTTTTAGTCGAAGTCATTAGGTCAGTAACCTAATGACTTCGACTAAAAAAAAATGCATGTAAATGAGATTTAACCTGTGGCTTTGCTTTTTAGAAATAACAAGAATAATATAAAATACTTCATTTTCTTTTAGATAAAAATTTGTAAGCTGGTTAATATACTGCTGTTATTAATAAAAAATCAGCCAAGCAGTAAGTCAAGGAAACTTCATCAGCTGATGAATTTAAATGGGCGATAGATGCTCCCTTAAAGAAGTACTAAACATCACACAAAGCTGGTATCAAAGGGAAAATGACAATAAACCACCATAAAATGGTTATTGTCCCCTTCACCCGAAAGAGAAACCTTGATAACTTGAGACCACCAACTCTGCAAGGTGAAACAATACAATTTGCGAAAGAAGCAAAATATCTGGGGCTGATCTTAGATAGCACCCTCAGCTGGAATTCGCATTTAGAAAAGGTCACCCGTAAGGCGAGCCTATCTTTCTGGACATGCCTCAAGATTTGTGGTAAATCTTGGGGCATGCAACTAAAACAGATGTACTGGCTATACGTAACAGTCATAAGACCAATGATCACGTATGGCTCTATGGCATGGTGGCGCAAGGGGCAGCACCGACTGACCCAAGCAAAGCTATCTAGCCTACGGAGACAGGCCTGCCTAAAGATCAGGGGCGCGCTGCGCACGACACCAACGTCGGCCATAAAAGCCCTCCTGGGACTGCCTCTTCGGCATATTTACTTGGAGAGAGAGGCAAGGTGGGCAACCTACAGACTCTATCAAGCGGTCAGTAACAAACCGCATGAAACCGATAAAATTCTCACTCTCTCTAGCCATAGAAAATATATACAAGAAATGGTTTAAAACTAATGCTATCAACTCCGCGATCGTAAAACCAAATCTGGCTTTGATATGTTAACGATACCTTCCTAATATGGAATGGAACCGAAATAAAGTTTTTTTCCCAGACTTCCTCCTTAGACATTTCAATTCAATTAACCTGCGTTACATTAACTATCAAAAAAAAAGAACGTATGTTTTTCTTTTTTAGATATTCTGTAATGTTATGTAAAATAGCAACTACATTATGCCAATCCTAAAAGCCGAACCACTCGAGGAAGACTCCCCACCCACCCCCCCTCTGTCTCTGCCTGTCTGTCTCTGTCTCTGTCTCTGTCTCTGTCTCCCTCCTTCTCACTCGATCTTACGCTCTATCTCCCTTTTTCGCTACAACTCTTTCTCTCTCGCTCTTGCTCTATCTCTTTCCCCCCTCTCCCATTTTCTCTCTTCAGCCCCCTTTCTTTCTATATATCTATCTCTCTATCTCATCGGACTAAACTGATACATGAAAAGACATGCTTTCCAATTACAGACGTAGCGAAGATTAAAAACGGGGTTTTTGGCAACATTACTTACGGATCATTGAAAATTTCAACGGTATCGCAAAATCCTTTCGACCTGATCAGCTACTTATGTCGAAGTACCGTATAAAGTTGCTCCTAACAAAATAAATAACGTAAAAGAATCAATATTATAGTAACCAGTAGTAACTAAGCTGTAACTTAACGAGAAAAGAAAAAAAAACTTATAAATTTACGAGATTCTAAGGACCTTTTTAATATTTTTGACGTTTTGTCATAAATCAAATAATTTATGAAGTTTTAATTCTATTTTATTTTTCATTTAACTTAATCCTAATGTCAGTGACAGACTTGCCAACAAAACGTGTATAAGTGATTTAAATATTTTTGGTGTTTTGGAGGTTTTTCTTTTTTCTGTTTCAGGCGATCTGCCAGTTCATAGGGGTCAATAAGGGTAAGCACACTCTGTCGGTATACCCCGGGACCAAGACCAAAGTGGTTCCATTTTCTAGAAACTTTTTAGGCGAGTAAACTCTACAAGAAGTTAATAAAATATTACATTTATACAATATATTGTCAAGAAAAATAACAACAAAGTGATAAAAAAATTAGGGTAACCAATTATTATAACTCCCACAACTCTCATCATCTTATTAATGATCCCACGCTTCAAGAAAGGGTTCCTTGTTTTGTTTACTGTTTCTGTTCCTGGAAATTAGCCAGTATAATTCCTTTTCTGGCAACTCCCGACAGGGTTACACGTAGTGCCACTCAAGTGCATCTTTTAACGGTTCAATTTTAAGAGGCCCCAACCTTTTAACTTTGTTTGTTCGTTCATCCCTAGAGTATCCCGACTGTAGAACGTACTTCTTGTAAAGGTTTCCTTTTTTCTCCAAATCTCAAAATATCTAAGTCTCTCTATTTAACTTTCTCTTTCCATATTTAATACACCCATGTACCGCCTTTAGCCTTCGTGGACTGTTCCAAAAGAAAAAAGTCCGTGCTAATAAAGAATAACTTAAAGTATGTCCTGCCCACAATTATTAAAAGAGGCTTCATCATAAAAAATAACATTTCTTAAAAATTGGCCATTTTTGCACCTTTTTTCTGTGACCCAAGAGCAATAGTTATTGCGATTTTTAAAATCTTGTCCGTACAGCTTCTGGTGAAGCGTAATGTGGTAAAAATTAAACGTATACCTGTGTAAAATAGCTTTAAACAATTTTTGACCCGTTCTTAAAGGAATTAGAACAAAAATAACAGTTAAAAGATAATTTTAGCACATTTGGAGAACATGTGGCATCTAAAATTTGACGTTTAAAAACCGAGTATGCACAAAACACACTGAAAAATTTAATTAAAAATATATTGTGAAAGGCTTCAATTGGCAAATATGATCAACCATATTGATATTAGGTTTTATTTCAGTTTGAGTTTAATTCGTCGTCGTCGTCACCATCATCATTGCCTCAAATGCTTCAAGTGACCTAATGCGAAGCAAGATTTAAGAACCAATAAACAAAAATAATAGTATTTACACAGCTTCGTCATTTATTTACAAAAATGTTTAATATCAGTTAATAGTTATCTCATGTATAATGTTTTCCTTGTTTAGGTGTATTTCTTCTTAGTTAAATATAATTTTTATAACTATTTATCAAGACTGATTATTAAACATTTACCCTTTTTTAATCTCTAAGAACTGATGTAATAGATAAATGAGACTTCTGGTACAATTAATGATATTGCTTGAAAATTCGTATATCAGAGAAGTATATCTTCCGTCGCAAGAAATCGAAGTGTTAGAAGTAGACGGTCGAATTAAGATATAGCAGCTCCATAATTAGTGTCTTTTTTTTAAATTAAAAAACTCATTTTGCGTAGTAACGATTCCACATCTGTGCTACTTATACGATAGAAGTTTTTTATATGTCCATTTTTAATCTTGCATTTTGTTATTTAATCATTTTCTTTAATGAACTTATAAGGCATACGACGCCTTGTGTATTTTTTTCTAAAAAAGTTAATCTAGTCCAACATTTACGGACTCTTTTTTTTGGATTTTTCAAAATAATGACAACTGCCACTGCTGCCTGTAAATCATCTTCGCACCACATTATTTACCAATATTAAAACACACACTGCACTGATGTAGACGAAATGTTTCTTCCTTTAAAAGTGTTAGACAATATTATGGTTTCAATAACACTAAAATCTTGGACTTCCATTGTCTTTATTTGTTAATTGATACACAACGTTTCGGTTAGTGATGTATCTCCAACCGTTTTCAAGTGATAACTGAAATCACTTGAAAACGGTTGGAGATACATCACTAACCGAGACGTTGTGTATCAATTAACAAATAAAGACAATGGAAGTCCAGGATTTTAGTGTTATTGAAATGTTTCTTGTTGCAGCAGAACAATGACACTGGAACTAAAATGAGTTTTTTGGTGTAGACACAATGTTTACGATAATTTTATTGTTGTTTCTGTTTCCCAAAGGTATGTTTACAACAAAGAAACACAAAGGAATATTTTGTTGCTGGTGGCCGTAATACGCTTAAGAAACAGAAACAACAACAAAATTATCGTAAACTTTCTGTCCACATCAAAAAACTTATTTTAGTCAAAGTGTCATTATGTGGTTGCACCAAGAAACGTTCCATCTACATCAGTGTAGTGTGTGTTTTAATATTGGTAAACAATGTGCTGCGAAGACGATTTACATGCAGCAGTGGTGCAATTGTCATTATTTTAAAAAGTCCGAAAAAAGAGTCCGTAAATGTTGGAGTAGATCTACTCTTTTGAAAAGAAATACACAGGGCGTCGTACGCATCATAAGTTTATTAAAGAAATATGATTTAATATTAAAATCGAAGATTGACAATAAAAAACTTTTTTTGCTAATATAAACTATAAAAAACTATAATTACAATAGAAGCTCACTCAAGTCGCAACCTGTCCACACAACTTTTGTTTTCGCAACCATAGGCAATGAGAAACCTTAAAAAACAATTTGGAACAAGTTCCACAAACAAGCAACATAAACCCAATGTTCCTATATGTGGCTTGCGATGTGGACACGGCTGAACCGGGCTACGACAACCAGTAACAAAATGTTTTTTTGGTATAGACATACCTTAAAGCTAACCGTAGTAGTAACGGTAACGGTAATAGAAGTAGTAACTGATTTTATTCGGTTTGTCTGGTTTAGATGCTCTCTTGCTGGCTTATAGTTGAACCCGTTCGGCTTTCGAAAACGTATGGCTCGTGGAGCATATTAAATAACCAGTCCTCACTTTGAAGCGTCTTGAAACTGTGGAACGACTGGTCATATCACGACGTTTGCCGCGGTCTTGATGGCGTCTTCGATGTGTTAAAAAATGTTTGTATTACACTTATTTTTCACTCTCACATTTAGTGCATAATTACTCAGGGTTTTATTGTATTCGCCCTGTTAAAAAACTCGCCCTCAGGTTGGCTAAGCAACTGTCTCACTAGGTTACTTTTTTTTTGAGGTTTTTGTTGTAAGGATAGTTATTTCGAATGCAGTTTTTATAGCATTCTAAAGTTGATCCATAACACGAACTATGTGGTGCCTGACTAGTCTTGCTGGAAACCAGAATTTGTTTAAGTTCATTTTCGTACGATTCCAAATCTATGTTACGCGGGTTTCGGTAGGCGGTTACCTATCTAACCGAGTTTGTGACTTTGAACTGTATATATCTGTGGTCAAATGCGGATGGTTCGCTCGATACGCATTAGTTTATTACGCGTTTATACATGCGCGTCGTTACTATAGTTATATCGAGTAACCCCCGGCATCTGCTAGTTATAAAAGTAGGTTTGTTACCTTGATTTGTGAATGGTAAATTATCATTTACCAGATATTCCGACAATACAGTACCACGGAGGTTGTCATCTGTGCTGCCCCATGCAGGGTTCCTGGGCTCGGTTAAGAGTCTGCGACAGAGTGCCGCAGACATAGCCTTACTACGTTCAAGGTTTACCTGCATTGGTCTTAGGTTGTTTCGTGGTATCTTTTCCTTTTTTTGATGCAGGTTTTCTAAAGGTTGCCTTTTATAGTTTCAAGCAGGTCGCTTTCAGGGCATTTGTTTAGATTTGGACCTATGACGCGATGAATTGTTTGCGATTTTTTCTCTGTCAGTCGTGTTTTAGGCAAGTCTTGCAGAATAGTAACAAGTTTAATGATAGTAAAGGCATCGCTGAAGTCGACTACCCCCTTATTGCCTATCCTATCTTTTTTAACTTTAATTTGGCAGTACTTTCGTCAATTCTGGACTGCTTTCCTCTCTCACCCAAAGAGAGTATTTGGACTCCATGCAGAAGGGATACTGGGGACGGCATTCGTCCTGGAAGGATTGTTTAGACCCCCTCGACAAGAGAAATAGGCTTCCTTTGAGGTGCGTCTCTTCCTTTTATAGCGAATTCGTTTGCCACATTCTTTTGCAGCTTGAATTGTTGTTTTCTTTCTTCAGAACGGTATGACTGAAAATTAAGGTACGGTCCCGTATGTGTTGGTTTCCTGTATACAAAAGTGTTAATTAAAATCCATTATGCCTATTAACTTGAACGTCTAGAAAAGGTAGGCATCCGTTCTTCTCTTTTTGGATAGTGTATTTAATACAGCTATTAATTGTATTAAGATGATTAAGAAAGGATTAACATAACCAAGTTCCTATCGAGCAATAATTAGAAAAATGCATTAAAATATATATATTTGGTCATTTCCTCCCACCTAAAAACTTGGTAAATTGTAGCTAATTAAATATCTCGAAGAAAATAATTTAGTTGAATATAATATGTTGCATTATACGTCAGCTGGTTGCTTAAACATGAAAAAATGCTTTTAATGTTTTCCTTTCAACTAAAAATTTAGCTGATAATAGCTTGAATAAATATATATGTTAGCTGGCTTGAAAGTTATAACGCAGGAGTTAGGTGGCAGCATGTATCGCCTATTAAAATGCATCAGCTGACGGGGTTTCCCTTGATTTATTGCTTCCTGATTTTTTTATTAATTACAGCGGTATATTAACAATCAAATTTTAAATTTTCATTCATCTGAAAAGAAATGACGTATTTATAACTATTCTCGTTACTTTTAAAAAGCGTAGCCACAGGTTGAATCTCATTCAAATAGTTATAAAAGAAAATGAGTAGGTACAAAAATAAATAAGTTATTCGAGAAAATAGCGATAAAACCACAATTTTAACACCACAAAGTAGGTATTAAACAACAACCTAAAAAAATACCATTTAAATTATGCTAGTTAGTCTTTCTATTTAGTTATATTAGTCACATGCGGGCAAAAAATTAGTCCAATGTGGGTGACTACTGACCTAATGACTTCGACTAAAAAAAAATGCATGTAAATGAGATTTAACCTGTGGCTTTGCTTTTTAGAAATAACAAGAATAATATAAAATACTTCATTTTCTTTTAGATAAAAATTTGTAAGCTGGTTAATATACTGCTGTTATTAATAAAAAAATCAGCCAGCAGTAAGTCAAAGGAAACTTCATCAGCTGATGAATTTAAATGGGCGATAGATGCTCCCCCCTTAAAGAAGTACTAAACATCACACAAAGCTGGTATCAAAGGGAAAAATGACAATAAACCACCATAAAATGGTTATTGTCCCCTTCACCCGAAAGAGAAACCTTGATAACTTGAGACCACCAACTCTGCAAGGTGAAACAATACAATTTGCGAAAGAAGCAAAATATCTGGGGCTGATCTTAGATAGCACCCTCAGCTGGAATTCGCATTTAGAAAAGGTCACCCGTAAGGCGAGCCTATCTTTCTGGACATGCCTCAAGATTTGTGGTAAATCTTGGGGCATGCAACTAAAACAGATGTACTGGCTATACGTAACAGTCATAAGACCAATGATCACGTATGGCTCTATGGCATGGTGGCGCAAGGGGCAGCACCGACTGACCCAAGCAAAGCTATCTAGCCTACGGAGACAGGCCTGCCTAAAGATCAGGGGCGCGCTGCGCACGACACCAACGTCGGCCATAAAAGCCCTCCTGGGACTGCCTCTTCGGCATATTTACTTGGAGAGAGAGGCAAGGTGGGCAACCTACAGACTCTATCAAGCGGTCAGTAACAAACCGCATGAAACCGATAAAATTCTCACTCTCTCTAGCCATAGAAAATATATACAAAAAATGGTTTAAAACTAATGCTATCAACTCCGCGATCGTAAAACCAAATCTGGCTTTGATATGTTAACGATACCTTCCTAATATGGAATGGAACCGAAATAAAGTTTTTTTCCCAGACTTCCTCCTTAGACATTTCAATTCAATTAACCTGCGTTACATTAACTATCAAAAAAAAAGAACGTATGTTTTTCTTTTTTAGATATTCTGTAATGTTATGTAAAATAGCAACTACATTATGCCAATCCTAAAAGCCGAACCACTCGAGGAAGACTCCCCACCCACCCCCTCTGTCTCTGCCTGTCTGTCTCTGTCTCTGTCTCTGTCTCTGTCTCCCTCCTTCTCACTCGATCTTACGCTCTATCTCCCTTTTTCGCTACAACTCTTTCTCTCTCGCTCTTGCTCTATCTCTTTCCCCCCTCTCCCATTTTCTCTCTTCAGCCCCCTTTCTTTCTATATATCTATCTCTCTATCTCATCGGACTAAACTGATACATGAAAAGACATGCTTTCCAATTACAGACGTAGCGAAGATTAAAAACGGGGTTTTTGGCAACATTACTTACGGATCATTGAAAATTTCAACGGTATCGCAAAATCCTTTCGACCTGATCAGCTACTTATGTCGAAGTACCGTATAAAGTTGCTCCTAACAAAATAAATAACGTAAAAGAATCAATATTATAGTAACCAGTAGTAACTAAGCTGTAACTTAACGAGAAAAGAAAAAAAAACTTATAAATTTACGAGATTCTAAGGACCTTTTAATATTTTTGACGTTTTGTCATAAATCAAATAATTTATGAAGTTTTAATTCTATTTTATTTTTTATTTAACTTAATCCTAATGTCAGTGACAGACTTGCCAACAAAACGTGTATAAGTGATTTAAATATTTTTGGTGTTTTGGAGGTTTTCTTTTTCTGTTTCAGGCGATCTGCCAGTTCATAGGGTCAATAAGGGTAAGCACACTCTGTCGGTATACCCCGGGACCAAGACCAAATTTTCTAGAAACTTTTTAGGCGAGTAAACTCTACAAGAAGTTAATAAAATATTACATTTATACAATATATTGTCAAGAAAAATAACAACAAAGTGATAAAAAAATTAGGGTAACCAATTATTATAACTCCCACAACTCTCATCATCTTATTAATGATCCCACGCTTCAAGAAAGGGTTCCTTGTTTTGTTTACTGTTTCTGTTCCTAGAAATTAGCCAGTATAATTCCTTTTCTGGCAACTCCCGACAGGGTTACACGTAGTGCCACTCAAGTGCATCTTTTAACGGTTCAATTTTAAGAGGCCCCAACCTTTTAACTTTGTTTGTTCGTTCATCCCTAGAGTATCCCGACTGTAGAACGTACTTCTTGTAAAGGTTTCCTTTTTCTCCAAATCTCAAAATATCTAAGTCTCTCTATTTAACTTTCTCTTTCCATATTTAATACACCCATGTACCGCCTTTAGCCTTCGTGGACTGTTCCAAAAGAAAAAAGTCCGTGCTAATAAAGAATAACTTAAAGTATGTCCTGCCCACAATTATTAAAAGAGGCTTCATCATAAAAAATAACATTTCTTAAAAATTGGCCATTTTGGCACCTTTTTTCTGTGACCCAAGAGCAATAGTTATTGCGATTTTTAAAATCTTGTCCGTACAGCTTCTGGTGAAGCGTAATGTGGTAAAAATTAAACGTATACCTGTGTAAAATAGCTTTAAACAATTTTTGACCCATTCCAGCATCTAAAGCATTTAAGTTAAAAAGACGTCAAGAATTTCCATAAAAGCGCGTCTTTCTATTAAACTATTATTAATCATAATTCCGTAAGCAGTAAATTATTTTATTATTTTTTAGCACACTGAGCTAGTATTTTACGTAAATTCTTATTGTAAAATAAAAAACGCATTAGTTTATTCAAAATTGTTATCCCCAAAAGGGGTGAAGAAAAAATGACAAAAGTAACGTCAAATACGTCCTGTATTCACCATGTAACCAAAATTTTATGAAAATATTTACCACCGTTTTCGACAGGTCACAGGACATTGTCATACTTTATAAATCCCATTCTCTATAGTGAATTTAAGCAATTACCAATTTACTTTTTTTTGTTACCGATATTAGGTAACAGAAAAAAAATTAATTTTTTGCAAATTAAACTTAGCAAAATTTTTATGACATTATTTTTTAGTTCTTAAGTGATAGATAATAAAAAAGAAAAAAATATTTTATATTATATACTTTTAAACATAAGAATAATTACTTACTCCACCCTGTTCCGGTTTCTAACTCTGAAACTGCAAACAAAGCAAGCATTACATTAACTACTAACTGTGCGAATCAGATGGCATGCCATGCGGCGTAATTAAATTGGATTCTGCACACAGTTTTAGTTGATAAATTAGCGCTGGACGTCGGCTTTATGAAATCAATCACACTGGCACCATATTGACCAGCGGCTGCCAACGAGTACTTAATTGCCTTAATTTCCACAAGCGATGCTGCTACGCGAATGTTTATTTTTAAATTTTCCACCTGTCCGGTCGCATGAAACTAATTTTTAATCAATACAAAATGTTAGCGATACAAAACCCTGCTCTTATCATATACGCTTATAAAGAAAGATACAATAAATAAAATGAATATTAAAATATTAAGTATGTAAGAAAAGTTTTCCTGTGCGGGCCTTAAGGCTACTTGCACCAACATATTTAAGGAACCCTTAAAGTTCGTTAGTTATTTTTTTAATGTTTAATGTAGCCAATCATATTGCTTGTTCAGTCATTTTAAGGATTACCTAGTGCTAAGGGTTCCTTAAAATTGTTGGTGGAATCGGCCATAAGAGTCTTTGATATAACAGATTATACCATTATACAGATAAATACGATTCTGTACCGTAAAATTAATTTAATGAGTAAAACGCGCATATGTTTATTTTAAATTATATCGCAATACAGATGAAATTCATCTATAGCCTAGTATGATATAAAGTTACAATACGCGCCTATTTCTACCTCAAATCACACCGGCATACAAAATTAATTACTAAACAATCACCTAAAATAATAACCTAACTTTCTTTACGCTATTTCTAAGACAACAACGCGATTTTGCAATGTTTCAGAAAACAAAACCCAAAAGTTATATAAGAGTTATTGCGATTTTTAGTTAGTTTGGTTTAATCCAATATTGGCTTCCGGATTTCTCACACACTTTCTTTTTTCAACGATGCCACTTTCGAACTTTAAGGGCCTATATACTCTGTATCACCGTATGATTTAGAGTAAACATATACTTTTATTTTATTCATACAAATAGTACCACATTATAGAATTGCATCTATCTGTATGATGGTATAGAACGTAAATACGCTCCCGAGTTACCCACAAAAATTTTTAGTTATGTACCTATGTAGTTTTAACTAATCAAAAATATCCAAATTTAATTGGAGATATATAAATAAAAAAATATAAACAAAAATAAACGAAATAAGGATAACACCATAAATAAATCTACATCTTCCGTCAAATGCGCGCACCTGAAGGGAAACTACACTAGTGGTTGCTTCAGTACCATTACTAACCCTTATACTTTTATTAGTTATAAACCGCCACCAGCTGCGGAAGGTAAGCCTCTAAAAATGTTTATTAAAATGCACAGTTAAGATATAAACTGACAATTTGACAATATTGTAACCAGACTGGCAAATTTAAATCGGGTGACAACAATGTTATTGAAAGTAAAAAAAAACAAATATAAAAAATATTTGATCGGATAACAAAATATTGAAAATACAAAATATTAAAAAATCCGGTAAGAAATAAGGCAGTAAAAATAGCTGTTTTGGGTCAAGTTGCTATGGACCCTACATTAAGTAGCAGAAAACTTTTTGATGTACTAAAAAGCACCAGTATAAAATTTAAATTATCAATAATGGAATTATTAATGACCGCCGCTTACAATTTTTGTAAAATAAAGTCCGAAATAATTATATGTAATCCCAACCACCTTTTTAATGATTGCTGCTGAGATAACTGTCAACTGATAACTCAAAATTAGACGTTTTGGCTGGTAGTTTTAGTGATCACATAATTATTCTGTTTTTCTTACCAGGCAATTTAAATGGAGATACTTCGACTTGTTAGCAAAAGCCATTAACCCAGCTCTGATCGACGTTATGGAGAACGACCAACGTTACCATGTACAAAATGCAATAATAAAAAAAAAATTAGGAGGAAAAGGTAAAAATTACGCCTATTTTGAGTTTCTGGGTCATATTTTATTTAAAATTCTAACAGCAATGCCTCGTCTCGTGATTAAAAAAAGGTAGAAACATTTCCAACTGAAACAGGCTTATTTTGAGGTTTAAGGGTCAATAGTATTTAAAGTTAATATGTAAAAATAATAAAAAGGTTTTATATGGCAATCTTTTTGATCACATTTCATTTCTTTAATTACATTTTTCAATGCTCATTCTATTTGTTTTTAAGCCAAAAACTTTTATTGTTGATATTTTTACCGTTAAATGCAAAGTATGATTCACACTTTTACTTAAAAATAATTAAATAATTAAAAACCTAAATAAAAGTAAATTTTTGTTAAAATAATATATTCATATTTTATATCAACGCAGTAGTATGGAAGTTCAACATATATTTTTTGTTGTTGATTTTTAAATTACTATTTACAGAAACAACAATCAGTCATATTCTTACAAATTTATAAGTAAATTTAAAGGTTTAGGTGCAATTTTACAACTTAAGAAAATATTTAACAAAAATTTTTATGCATTTTATTGTTATTATTTTTTTACAGTGAGTAATAAGCATTTAATTTACTTTTAATACTGTATGTTAAATAACGTAAATATAAATTTAAAAAAAATTGTGTTATTTTAACCAATCGTAACTTATCATTGGGATTAAATGAGTTATAGGCCATAATAATACACGTGATAAAATATTAATTTTGTCATAAAAAATATAGATTAGTAGTAAACTGCTGGATTTTGTATTTTATTACCAAAACAACTATTTTAGAGAACTATATTCAATACGACTAATTTTAAACTTACTGGGTACCGCAAATTTTTTCTACAAAGACATAAATACCATTTTCTATAAAAAATATCTCAATTGGGTGATTTTTCAGTTTCAATGAGTTAATTCACTATAACCGCGGCACTATAAATATTGAAACATTTGCTCCTGGTGGTTGTTTGAAAATGTAATATTTAGAATGGTAAAAAATTGTTTTGTTAGATTTTAATTATTTATGTATTGAATTAACGCATCGAACTCTTAGGGTTATTAGCGCATATACATTACATTATTAATTCATTATTATTATTAGACATTATTAGAAATTTAACAGGTTTAAACATAGGTTTAACTACTTTATTCATTGTGGTTCTTAATTAAAGTAAGGAATCTAATAATGCTGTGATAGACACAGTCTTCCCTACTAGTTTCTTCAATGTCCAGGGGTATCTGACATGCTGTCTTTCTGCATTCTAGCGGGGGCAGTGTATAAGAATATGTTGTCTGCTTCAAGGAACTGTTCGCACTGGGGGTGGTCTGATGGCGTCATGAGATAACTGTGTGTTAGTTTGGGATATCTTTTTCCTAAGCGAGAGATAAGGACTTTTTTTTACCAGAATTCCTCTTTTTACCTTTAAATCCAAAAAACGCAGGGTTTTATTAAGTTGCGTTCGTGTTTATTATTATTTTTTTAATTTTAAATCCATTATACATCTATATGGGATCATTAGATGATGACCATATATGAGATTAAATCACGTGTACGTTTGACTTGGTGTTAATGTGTAACATAGATAGTTGAAAAACTAAAGGTAGCATTTTAGCCAACAACTATCCCTAAACATTCCAACGTATATGATAAAAAGTGTATTTAAAAGTTACCAAAAAATATTATTCTTACCGTTTTTATAAGAACTTTTATTCAATTTTCTGTTATTATATTTGTTATTTCTTTTGTTTAGTTTTAGTTAGTTAAGATTTTACCATTTGAGACCACGGCTTTGGTTTAACCTTCTCTTCAAAATAAATAAAGCCTTTGTAAACTATCCTTAGTTAAAAAAATAGTACATTTAATATTTTTATTTTTTAAGGAATTTCTAATTAATCCACTTACCAAGCCAAAAATTTGGGGCAGATAAATCAACAGGTGAAAAAAATAGCCAAAATTTTTATGGATTTAAAGCTGCCGTCTATTTTCATTCCTTATAATTTAAAATTATTTAAAAATAATTTCGAAGTAAATTTAAACCGTTGCTAATTTAAAATTACCATTTTAATTATAAAGTAAATTGACTGATGACGTTTAAACCTCACTTCAAAATTAGGAAAAAAAAACTCTTTAAAAACTAAAAACAAATTTACTGACTATTTTTCATACTTTCGTTTTTATTTTAAACACACAAAAATCGTTATGTTATTATTTCGTTTAAAATTTAAACAAAATACTGTTTAGTTAAAAAAAAAATATAAATGAGTTAACATCATCTAATCTACATGCACGAAAATAAATCTGCCATCCCAAGGACATTCCTACAGCACAGCTTATGTGTCGAATTATCCGACTCGTTGCACTATAAATAACGCTTCTAGCGTAAATGTCGGCTTGTTAAACACAGGTAGCAGTTAGCTGCAGTTTTGGATCATAACGGGATTAAGCTAGTCCGGTAATTTATGGGGCTGATCAAACTTCGGCAGCTAAACACTTCTGCAGTGGGCCTACTATGCAATTAGTGGTTATTTTCAAAGCCATATCAACAGGATTTAGGAGCCTATCTCTTTCAAGATTAATATTTTATCCCTTAGTAAATCAAGGCCAATTTTTATTCCTTTTCACCTAAAATAATTGCTCTTATGATAGAAAATCAGGACTTCTGTGAGCCAAATAAACTAAATGAAGCATCTTTTTAGAAACTAGTGCTTTCCTATTTTCTAATCAAGCAAACCTATATTTTAAACCCTTTTTTCACAGGTAGCAGTTAGCTGCAGTTTTGGATCATAACGGGATTAAGCTAGTCCGGTAATTTATGGGCTGATCAAACTTACGGCAGCCAAACACTTCTGCAGTGGGCCTACTATGCAATTAGTGGTTATTTTCAAAGCCATATCAACAGGATTTAGGAGCCTATCTCTTTCAAGATTAATATTTTATCCCAAAAAACAAGGCCAATTTTTTATTCCTTTTCACCCAAAATAATTGTCTTTTTGATAGAAAATCAGGACTTCTTGAGCCAAATAAACTAAATGAACATCTTTTTAGAAACTAGTGCTTTCCTATTTTCTAATCAACAAACCTATATTTAAACCCTTTTTACTAAAACTAGAGCCAAGACTAATATATGTAATATTTTCCCACCCATTGTCAACAGTTTAATTAAGAAACAAAAGAAAAGTCCTTAAACATATTAATACAACGAGATTACAAACATATTTTAACAATGGATAGCACCTTTTCCAGACTAAAGGTCATGTAATCCCTAAAAATCTGGCGTTGTTCTTGTATGCTCTTTATTGCAGTGATGGTAACGATAACCATCTAGGACAAACCTCCATTTTTTACACGACATGATAACTAGATGAAATCGTTTATTTTTAAAATTCAATTGAACTTTATTTAAACAAAAAACTTTTCTTACACCACCTTAAATCTAAAATATCTAATCTGCTCTCGGCTTTTTTCGTTTAATTTCTTAAATATTTAGGTCTGTATCAACAGGTACTTTTTAGTTTATTTAAAACATCTACAACCCATAGGGAAAGTAACAAGAAAAAATAAAAAAGATGAACATTCAATAGTAACAGTTACTGCTGTTTTATACCTTAAACACAGTCTGTTTTTCCAAACCCCAAAATTTA
>JAHBCN010017566.1:0-18113 GCA_019359885.1 Listronotus oregonensis
GGCTATCAGAAGTTCTGGTTGCAACGCAACATTGAAAAACAGTATTCTACATTGTGGAACATTGCTGAAAAATACCTTATCGCTTTTCCATCATCATACCCAGTTGAAAAAAGCTTCAGTGTAGTAACAAACATTTTGACGAAACAAAGAAACCGTTTTGAACATCAACGAACGTGGAGATTTAAGGCTGCAACTCACCAATATTGACCCGGATATAGCTAGATTGGTAGATAGTTACCAGGTTCATCCATCACACAGAAAGTTTTATTTTTTCTTTGCGAATAAATACTTTTTTAAATATAATTTCCTACCCACTTAAGATTCTTTAAGTACCTAATTTGTGATAATCATTATAAATTAAACTTGATATTTACTGAATGTCTTTTTATTTTGTTAAATTTTGATGATAAAATGAAGTCAACTTTACTCACTTAACCAAGTGCAAAGTTTTCCAATTGGTACCTTAGTACCTAGGTATTTTGTAATAATAGGAAAAAACTGAAGATAGGCCCCCTTATTTATAATAGTCTGCTAACTTAAAGCATTGCTAATTCTCACTCTGTCTTCTTCTATTGACCTAAGTCAGAATGAAAAATAACACTCTGTAGCAGTTGTTTTAAGTTAGCGGACCATTATGAATAAGGGGGTTGATCTTAAAAGTAGGTAATTTGGCCATGGGAGTCTAAGGTAATAATTCATTTTGGAAAAGGGGTCACTTGTCCAAAATAGTTTGGGGATCCCGGTTCTATCACATACGCCGCCATGAGGACGAAAGCATGAAAGTTTTTACTTTTGAAAAGAGGGGTGGTTGGTTAAATTTTGGAACTGGTTTGAGCTGCGGTTAGGAAAAGTAAGTGAGGTCTGGCTAATTAGAGGCTTAAAAAACGTAGTTTAAATTGGATATTTATAAATGATATTCTATTTGTTTGATCGTTGACATCCAAAAACACCCGAAGATCCGATTCTTCCAATCGTGCTAAACCCAAGGAAGTTTAAAGGTGTATGGAAGGCTAATGCTGTAGAACAAAATTGTCCAGGCGTGCAGGGCAGCGGGAATAGGGGAATCGGCCCCGCGGAGTTTGCACAATGAATCGTAGGTCAGGTCCGGACTTTCATAATTCTTTGTTACCATGTATAAAGTTGACTTCATCATATGTCAAATTCAAACTAACTATATGTTTACTTTTTTTTTTTTTAATTTTTTGCACAACATTGTTAATTAATAAACGAAACTATTATAAAATATTTAAAATTATTGATAGCAGATGCCAGTCTAGACACTCTGGGGATGATGGAACAAAGAAAGTGGAAAGTTCGGGGCCTCTTAAGTTGGACAGTAAAAGAATGCATAAAAGTGGCACTACGTGTTGCTCTGTTGAAAGCTGCCAGAGAAGTTATACTTGCCAACTCCTCGGAGCAGAAGTCGTAAAAATACCTATAAAAATGTATCATATCGCCTCCAGCCCGTCGGTGGGAGAGAGAAGGAAGCTTTTCTGTAAACGTGGAATCAATAATAAGACGAACAGATCTTGTTTAAATGGCATTAAGAATGATAAGAGTTGTAGGGAATACCATTGCCCAGACATGAGAACAATATTCTAAAGATGGTTTGATTAGAATGCATAGAGAGTATACAGATTAGACGGATAGAAATACTTACTGGCTCGAAAAAGAAATTCAAGCATTTTAAAGCAGCTGAGGCTATGGATGTAATGTGTTTGTGTCAGTTAAGGTTGTTCTCAAAAGTAACGCCAAAATGATTAGTTAAATTTTTTTCGCGCCACCGAACATGACAGAGTCTTGGAGCATTAAACTGATTTTTGAAGCCCCAATTCAATATTAGTTTACGGTCTTGTGAAAGTGATATTTGAATTGACCTGCGCTTGTTTTTCTAATGAGGGGTATTCTGGGTATGTTACCCTTGGATTTGCAGGACAAAACAATATAACTTTCAGGCATTTTGTTACAATATTGTAAGTAACAAACAATAAATACAAAATTATAGTTACAATAATTAAATAAACCAATCATCTCTAAAATATGAAGGTTTTTATCAATCCAAAAAACTTCTGCAACCACAAATTAAAATCACATATGGCAAAACAATCGCTTGGAAGGGTTGATGAGACAACGGCACACCGAGGGTATTGTTTCATAAACACCGTTTACACCGTACTGTCACACTGGAAAACGGGACTCCGGCTCTGTTAAAAGATAATGTATTGCCTGTCTACAAACTGTCTGTAGGTAGGCATCACATTACAATATTTTGGGGAATTTTGTTACTACGCAGGATCAAAGGGGGCCCTCATGACAGTTTCTTTTTGATAGAATACGCCATAGTATTGGGCTTCCATTAACCATCAATCTTCCTTGGCTAAACCTACAGGATATTTTATTTTCGGGTGTTATTTTATCATTTGTTGTCAAACATGACCATTCTTTGGAATATTTACCCTTAACAAGGCTTTATTTTTTAACAAACATCTGGCTTCGTTTTAAAAAGGTACCTTTACGTTCTAAATAATATTTCCTTTTTTTTTAATTTTTAGTATGGTTGGTCCCAATACAATAGTTTACACTATAGAAGAATATGATCCTCTGTTAGATTCTAGTAACATGTCTATAAAAGAATGGATAAGAATTGCTAAGGATATTAAGGTAATTAAATTTTTAAAATAAACTTCCTTAAAGCTGTTTTTACGGTTGGATCCAAAATTTACCACTGTCTAGTAAATTTGGCTATTAATAGGTTATTTGCCACCATTGAATATAAGCTTTAAATTGTGGTCAACCTATCAGATAATAGTATAAAGAACCAGATTTCTCTGTAATATAAAGTAAAATATGCATATTTATTGCAAAATATACGTATTAAAATTTAAATATTTTTGAAATTAATTTAGCGACTGGAACGCTCTGGGATTGGTTACAACTTTGGTGACGTCACTTGCAAGTAAATAAATGTCATAAGCTTTATGTTGTGTGTTTTCAGGTGTTATTTTCGATCTTTAACTATCTAAATAACTGTTTCTTGACCATTTTATATGAAAAACATACATATTATAAGTATTATAACATAATTATCCGTTTTGTACCTCAAAATGGACATAAATTTTGTGCGAGCCGATAACAGAAACCTACCTAAGATAGACGCATTTATTATTGTGCGTTTTTTTTAAATAACGCCTACATTACTATGCTGTAGAATTAATAAATGTATATAAACAGGCTGTGTAATAAAATTAAAAATTTTAAATTTTTTAACAAGTAAAATTATTAGTTTCAGTTTTTTATGTATTTCTAAAAATCTTTATTAATTAGGTTAGGTTTAATTGGCTTTATTTTTTTTTGGAAAACAAAATTTTTGTTTTCAGAAATATAAGGAGTACCATCTCTTATGGGAGACAAATTGAAAAAGTGTGCATTTTGTATTTCGTGTAATTTATTATATCAGTTTCCATCTGCAATTCAATAATAATACCGTTAAGTATAAAAAGAAAAAGTACTAACTTGCTAGGTATTTAACTTCTAGAACAAACAAAATCATTCTAATCCAAAAGTTAGGCTATACCCAAGGAAGTTTAAAGGTGTATGGAAGCCCAATACTGTAGAACAAAATTGTCCAGGCGTGCAGGGCAGCGGAATCGGGAGTTTGGCCCCGGGAGTTTCAATGAAAGTAGGTCAGAGCCGGACTTCCATAATTCTTTGTTACTATCTATAAAGTTGACATCATCAAATGTCAAATTCAAGCATTCACTGTTTTTTTTATTTTTTGCACAAAATTGTTGGTTATTAAACGATACTACCATATAGAATATTTAAAATTATTGTGTAATATTGGATTTTATATCATCTGATATAATATGGAAAGAATAGATTGCGCCACTTTACAGCCTTCTATTTAAATGGTCGATATTTTTGGGAGTTTTGTATTTTTACCAAAAATCTTAGTAAATAAATAAAAACACGATTTTTTAAAAATAAACTTCAAACATTGTATGATAGTTTCATATACTTACCACCAATTTTGTGATAAAAGAAGGGCAAGATAGTGTAAATGAGTTTAATCTTATCCTAAGATTGTGGTTGTACATTAAAAAGTGAAAATTTTTATAACTGCTTTTTAGGCATATACTTTTCACTAATAACATTCATGAGACAGAATAACAGTGGTTAATAATGTTTAGTAACCTTTGGTACCTAGGTATCCATTGTAACAGTAACCGTTAAATATTATGTGTCTACAGTATGTCGAGCTTAAAAGTTGATAATGTAAGTTTAAGAAACCAAAATCTAATTTCTTTTTAAACAAATACAGAAAAAGCAAAAGAAACTTTAACATAAAATTCGTACATTTCTTTTATTCAATTAGATCAGGGACCTGTATAAATTAAAATTTGCCTGGTCTGCCAGTAATTAAAAATTTTTTGGCCCCCTTTTAAAAGAATGTACTGAATTATTAAATAAAATAAAAGTAACTAAATGTAAACCTTATTTTTTTTTAATAACCCACAGAAATACACAAACATTGTGGAAATCATCTAAAAGATAGTTAAGATTGTCTTACTTTTCCCCACTGCTATTTCCTATGAAATTTTCATTTTCTATAATTCATAATTTGATATATTATTATTTATTCGGTTACCTAACGTTAAGTCTCATAAGAAGCATCTAATTTAAATATAAGAAATACTTACCTAAAGTAAAAAAAGCCGGGTACGTTACCCTTAGATTTGCAAGACAAAACCATACAACCTGTAGTCATTTTGTTACGATATTATAAGTAACAAACAATAAACACAAAATTATAGTCACAATTTAATAAACACTAATCACTAAAATAAGAAGGTTTTTATCAATCCAAAAACTTCTGCAACCACAAAATATAATCACACAAAGCAAAACAATCGAAACTAATACGGCTCTCATAAAAGTATAATGTGTTGCCTAACTACACACTGATTTATCAGTGTGTAAGTAGGCAACACATTAAATTATTTTGTGGAATTTCGTTATTGCGCAAAATCGGCGGGGCCAACTCTGACAGTTATTTTCATACTGGGCTGGACATTTTTTGATCGAATGGGCCATAGCATTGGGCTTCCATACACCTTTAAACTTCCTTGGCTATACCTTAAAGTGTTTATAGGTTATCTAAAGACGATATTTTGTTGTATATAAATCTGTAGGTATTTAAAGCAGGATATTTGTATATTTACATTATAGTGATCTTCACTCATAAAAACATTTGAATGCGATACAAAACTGTTTGGATCTTCTCGAGCTAATTGTAACCACTTTTTTCGCCTTTTAGGATCTATTGGGACGGATATAAACAGTTTTTGTGGTGTTTTCAGAGAAGTATTGGTACATTGTGGCACTACACACCATTTATATACCATTTTAGCCAATAAATTGAGAAATTATTAACAAAATTTACTGTAGTTGCACTCGTTGTTAACTTGTTTACTTGCATATGACGTCACGCGAAACATATTTATTTATTTATTTAATAAAATTTATTTCAAATCACATTCACTTATAACAAATACAAATAAACATGAAATGAAATGACGTCGTATGTCGACGCCATTACAGAGACAGCGTTTTTAGCGCGAATTTCATAATTTAAACTTTAACATTTAGTTTTATTGAAAATAAAGCAGATTTCCCAGAAATATAAAATGTATTGTGTTTTTAGGTACCAAAGAATAATTAAAACGATTTTTTAAAATCAGTCAAGTAGCCTATTATTAACAGCCAATAATTTATTTTAAGAAAATTTATTTTTATTGAAGCAATAGTAGTTGGATGACATTTTTTAATTTTAGAACCACTACGCGCACTTCGATGGTTTCGTGGTGCTTCATGGTACAGACACCTTGGCCTACACATCGTCTGCCTTGTCATTTATGTTGGAGAATCTCCAAAAACCCGTCATAATAACCGGGTCTCAAGTAAGTTATTTTAAAATTAGGTATCTCTAGATTAGATAAACGATTTATTTTAATTATTCGACACGAATTGTACAATGTATAAGTGTGTTTTAGCCAAATCATTGTTGTGGGTTTAAATAAAAATTTGTGTTTGTTTCAACTTTTTCTTGTTTCCTTACAGCGTGATATTGCTGATGTATCATATGGGATTTTTTTTATTGTGAACCCAAAAGATTATTGTCCTTCGGCCATTTGCTTTTGGGGGTTCGTGTTCCCTATAAAATAAAATCCTAGCTACGCCACTGTTGTCAGTGTCAAATATCTATTGTGCCCCTGATAGGTGCATGTGATGAATATGGAGCACAAGGCCTATAAAAAAGTACCTACCTTTGGTTATCGTGGCTAGTTTTTTATAAATATTTTTAAAAAATCTAAGTAAAAGTAAATTAGGTTAAAAGTTTTTTAAAAACCTAATAATGCTTCCTAAAGCTGTATTCTAAACGTTAAAAGACATTGGATGTTTTCATAGTCTGGTGCATTCCGAATCTCTTACAAAACTATGTCAACTAATATTATTTTGAAATTGTTTTGATGATAGTGACCTCCTTGTAATTCTATTAATTAAACTTCTAAATTCGATTCTGGGGCATTCATGCTGACATATCTTTCTATTTTAAAACTATTCTAACTATTTTTTTTTAATTTAGTGTAATTTAGATATTTATCTAGCAAAGATAATTTATTTTAATTACACTGTCTAACAGAAAAATCCCCCCTATAAAAAATCTGTGATTTGCAATATTTGGATTTTATACTAATATACAACAAACCCCTCAAATGTTTTTATTAGCCTCAGATTTCTCGGAAGGGTCTAGTAGGGGGGTAATAAATGGGCGACCCATTATTATGGACAGGTAGGTGGATCTATGCTTGAAATATCCCTTTAGTCGTTATTTTATAATCATTTAGTAAACATCTGTTGATTTTTCGATTAGATAGATCTACGGTAAGAAAATGTCGACGCAAATTTTGTGTTAATAAAGCTGATAAATTCTGTTATATTTGTGGCGAAGTTACCGCGAAGGCGTACCAAAAACCGATATCTTCACTAGTAAAAAGGCTTATGAACTGTACTTTGATGTAAATTGGCGATCAAGATAAGTCCGGGGCCCCCAAAAAAAGTGTGTTGCAGTTCTGTTCGAGAACATTGACGGGATGGCAAAAAGGTACGCATAAATCTATCCTTTTGCAGTTCCAATGGTTTGGAGGGAACCTCGTAATCACGTAGATGATTGTTTTTTTTGATGACGAATATCAAAGGAATTACTAGCAAAACTAAGCGTAGCATTCAGTATCCCAATGTTCCGCCCGAATGCGACCAGTACCCCATGACAATTCATTACCCATTCCCAACCACCTGAGAGTTACACGCTTGATTCGAATCAGACTCTCAAGTACTTCGCCAGAAGCCGGACCAAGCTACATCCCTAGTTCCCTTGGGTTTGCCCGATACACCTCATTTAATCACTCAAGGTGAATTGAATGACCTTTTCGTGACGACCTCCCGAAAACAAAAACGAACTTCTCGATCCCGCCTGCAGCAGTGGGGAAACCCCTTGGAAAAGGAGTTAAGGTGTCCATCTACAGAAAAAAGGGGAAACTACTACAAATTTTTTGCAGCGGACCGTGATTTAGTATTTTGCCATGATATTCCTGGCCCAATGGTCGAACTGAACTTACCATATACGCCGATAAATGGAGACTATTCATAGATTCGTCTAAAACAAGTCTAAAAGCTGTTTTCTTTATAATGGAAATGAACATCCATCCGTTCCAGTCATTCGGTAAATATGAAAGAAACATATGACAATCTGAAGATGATACTCAGATGTATAAAGTACGAAGATCACAAATGGAATATATGTGAGATTTGAAAGTGGTAGCGTTATTGACAGGACTGAGTCAGGATACACAAAATACTGCTGCTTTTTGTGTGAGTGGGACAGCCGTGCAAGAGACAAACATTATAAAATAAAGGTTTGGCCTCCACGTGAAAATAGAAGTTGGAGTTAAAATTTGACCCGAGAACCGTTAGTTCAGAAGAAAAAATATATTTACCTTTTACTTCACATAAAGTTGGATTGATCAAAAATTTTAAAGCCTGGATAAAAATGGAAATGCTTTCAACTATTTAAAAAAAAATTTCCACGTATAAGTGAAGCCAAAATTAAAGAAGGAATTTTTTTTGGTCCCCAAATTAGGCAACTCTTTAAAGATGGCAACTTCACGGACATTTTTAAATGACCATGAAAGACGGGGATGGAATGCATTTGAAAGTGTTTGGAAAAAAAATTTTTTTGGAAACACCAAGTCAGAAAATTATCGTGAACTCGTGGAAGAACTGCTCACGGCCTATCATATTTTAAATGCAACATGTCCCTAAAACTTCACTTTCTCCATTCCCATTTGGACTTTTTTCCCCGAAAAAACTAGGAGCTATATCGGACGAGCATGGGGAACGATTTCACCAAGACATCGCATCGATAGAGAAAAAGATATACTGGAAAGTGGAGCCCGAATATGTTAGCCGACTATTGCTGGACCCTAATACAAGACACATCCAGTCTTTTCTTATAAAAGGAAGAGTTCAAGGAAATGAATATTAAAATAAAATAACGCTTGAAAATGTTTATACTGAACATAAATTAACTGTTACTAAAATGTATCATACCTTTATTTTTAAATTAATAAATCAGTATTAAAGTGAGTTTTTACTGAATTTTGCTTAATATCAAAACATGTGTCTCTCCCTCACAGCCTACAGTTGATATCGAAAATCTGAAGCCAGATCTGGATTCAGCAGGCCAAAATATCTAAAATCCAGCCACAATCATTCCAGGGAGGCAAAAAAAGTTTTAGAATGTTGGTCAGTGTTATTTAAAATATGTCATGAAAAACAACATTTATAATTAAAGTACCTACTTTTTTTCTAAAAAATAAAAATAAAAGAAAAATTGGAAAAAATGCATGAAAGGTTGTAAAATAAAAAATCTGATCTTTATCAAATTTTTTGAATACTTTTATTAACCTTCCTTAAATAGGTTTTGAGCTGACTCTCTTATTGTAGAGCAATTTCTGTACCTATCTTGCCTCAAAAGAAAGGTTGTGTTGACAAAAAATAAATAAACAATTTTTTTTTTAAATTTGTTTTTAGCATTTACTTTGCAAAAAAAATTCTACTTTGGAAGTGCCACATTGATAATAATTTTATTTTTTACAAAAAAAGATGTCTACGTGTTTACACCATTAAAAGTCCAAATTATTGATTTTTTCATCGTCAGCATTATTATTAGTTTTAAAATCTAAGTTTTATCTTATTTATCAACGAAATAAGTTGCTAAGGTAAAAAAATCGAAAGCTACTTTTGAATTATTGCCTAATAAGTCAATGCAACAATACGAATTTACATACGATCAATTCTTGAAATGGTGTAATCAAAAAAATGTTAGGGGCAAGAATGTCAGTGAAAAAGTGCTCCTTGCGTACTTTGAAGAAAAGTCCAAAATATGGAAATCGTCTACTCTCTGTCAAATTACTCCATGTTAAAGGCGACGATGAACACAAATAATCAGGTCATAAGCAGATATTACAAGCTAGTTGCCTTTTTAAAGAGAAAGGATGAAGGATATCGACCGAAAAAGTCTAAAATATTGACAAGAGAACAAATCGACAAATTTCTTGCAGATGCAAAAAGTAGCCGCAATTTTCATTGTATTCGGAGCCTGTCGTCGAAAAGAACTGTGTAATTTGACATTAAAGAACATCGAAAATTTGGGAACTTCACTAATTGTGCATATACCAGACACAAAAACTAATGTGCAACGAATCTTTGTAATTAGTGGTACCTTGTATATACCTCATAAAAAGTACATAGCCTTTCGTACAGTGAATATTAATAATTCAAGAGTTTTTATAAGATCCTTAAAAAATAAATGTGCCATAACTTCAGTTGGAATTAACACATTTGGTAAAATGCCTGCCCAAATGGCTAAATTTTGTAAATTTGCCTGATCCCCATCTTTACACTGGACATTGCTTCCGACGTTCCTCAGCTAGTTTGTTGGGGGACTCTGGTGCTAACCTTACTGCAATTAAGAGACACGGTGCCGGTGGATGGACGTCCAGTACAGTAGCAGAGGGTTATATAAAAGACTCGCTACAAGAGAAAAAGAAAAATGCTAAACAAATTTTGCCCAAAATTTTGGTGGATGACATTGCTTCCTGTCCGGGTACATATCTTACCAAAGTAAATTGTGTTTCAACCACCAATGAGATTGGCCATGAAGTTTCTTATTCTAATTGTAATTTCAATAACTTTACTTTTATTTGAATAAATAATTTATTTTGATCTAAGTATTACGTTTCTTTAATTTCTTATCTGTATTAAAAGTAAATCACTTTTAGCACAAGTGCTAAAAGTAATTACTTTTAACACCGCACCGGTGTCATAAAATGACATTTTAAACACTGACAGTATGCATTAAAAATCACACTTTTACTGACGTTTGTAGAAAAAAATAGTTTTTTACACAGGTGCTAATAAAGTAGCTTTTTGTAATTAATACTTTACATATATTTTCTTTTATTACCTAATAACAACTATAACTATCGTTTTGAAATTAAGTTTATTTGTGTTATCAAGAAAGTAATAAAAGATCGTCTTAAATGTGTTGAAAGCAAAATTTATGTCGCTTCAAAAACTAAAATTGTTTTTATGTTATTTTGAATAAAATTAAGAAATATTGTTCGGAAAGTTTTTCATTTTTGTCGGTAATGACCTCATAACTCAGTTTCGAAAACATAAATTATAATATTTCGTAAATTTTAAACAATAAATTTATTTTTGGCAAGCAAATTTAGAGAACTTCATACTAAAAGTAATATATAGGTATAATTTCAAAAGTTTAAAAGAAAAATATAAAGTCATCAATCATTTTTTGTACTCTACACGATACGTTGGTATATTTTTCAAGGCAACCATAAGTCATGGTCTAAACGTCTAAAATTGTTGTTTTTAAATCAACTATTAACAACAGCATTAAAATCTTTAGCTTGGCTTAAGGACCCCACAGACCTTTTTTTTAAGCAGTTTTAATTTTGGCCGAAAACCGAACATATCATCGTCGGTGAAAATTTCTGGCCGCGCTTAAAATCTTAATCGTCGATTCGTTTGTCTTCGCGGAACGTTTTTAATCGTCATTCTTGTAACAAATAAACACGCTTCATTTACGTCTTTCGGTGAACGACTGCAGATTTTGGCGCTTAAGACGGTTTTAAAATTAAATTAAGGTATGCTCGTCCGACGACGTTAAGAAGGGTGAAAAGAACGATAGTTCCCTTTTGCTCGGTTGAACCGACCAAAGACTTTTGAGTTTTTATAGAGGTGGATATTTGCCGCCTAGGGACTTATAGCGTATTGCCCCCCGCCCCCCAAAAACCCCGCCCCCCCGCGATCCACGTCCCCAGTTAGCGCCGGTTGATAATAGGTTATTCTTGTCCAAATTTTTTTTTTTTTCTTTTTTTTAATAAACTCCAAAAAAAACCGGCCCCCGGGGATTTTCTGCTAAGTTTGATACTTTAAAATTTTTTTTGTTTTTAACCAAATTTTTTCTTTTTTGCCATTTTATAGATAATTTAATTGGGAATGTGCTAATTTTTTTCAATGATGGGTCATGTTCGATAGGGCGCTATTATGAGGGTGAATCAATGTCTGGACCAAATTTTTTAACCCCCTGTGGAGATAGGGGCTGTTATTTTTAATATGAAATTTTTTGACAAAGTTAATGTATCCTAATTTTTTTTTTTGACTCATTTCGTTATCTCTAGTTTTAGAAGAGATACGATGTTTTTAATAAAACTCTGCAAATTACGATATTTTATTAGATCAAATTCATTTTTAAATCAAGTCAACTTATGTCATTGTTATGTATTGAGTATTAGATAGTGACAGCCCTCAAAATTGTTGTAATAGTTATTGGTGTCAGCATGGTGTTAACTATAACAGACGTAGAAAAAAATTTTGCTCTAATAGAGGGGGTTCATAATAAAAGTTATAACTGTATGTTGGGATTTCCAAGGGCCACATTTTGATGCTTGAGTAGGTACTTGGAAACAGGAAATTTTACTAGACGGCAAGGCTCTGGTAGAAAAAGAAAAACGACTGCAGCTGACGATCGGTTCCTTGTGGTAAGATCTTTAAGAAACCGAAGGGCAACTTCCGTGACTTTAAAAATGAGTTGGGAATGATAGGGGGTTAATATTAGTGACAAAACGGTTCGAAGAAGGTTAAACGAAGCTGAGCTCTGTTCCGTAGGCCGGCAAAAAAACCAAGATTACTTCGGCATCATCGACGAAATTACGATTTGCCAGAGAACATTTAAACGGGGCTGTGGAGCAGTGGGGTAATGTTCTCTTCACAGACAAGTCGAGGGTGTGTCTTCGGTCGCCGGATGGTCGTGAGCGTGTATTAGGAGACCAAATGAAAGATTTCCCGAATGCACCATAACAAGCTAACATCTTATCAAGCTGGTTCCGTTATGGTGTGGGCGGGATTTCGACGATGCACGAACTGAACTCATATTTGGGGAAAAATGGAGCACTAAATGCACATTGATACATTGAAGATATTCTTCAAGAGGCAATAGTTCCATTTGCCCCCTTTTCGGTGAACAATTTATACTAATGCATGATAATGCTAGGCCACATGTTGGGGTGGTAATGAATATTTAGATGAGGATGGCATTCGACGGTTAGACGGGAAGTTTATAAACTTCGAGTTTTGTAGAAACAAAAACAGTCCTGCCGACACCTTGAAATCGTCAGGTGGCTCGGCGTTCTGTTTCCCCAGGAGGAAGAACACTTTGAAGGAAGAATAAGGCCGGCTGCCACCTTAAACGCGGAAGTGCCGTCGTCCCGGTCCCTGAGAAGTGTTCCCGACTGTTTTGGGGAATAACCGTGGAGGGCCACGGCTGGGAAGTGTCCAGGAGGGAAGTTTCGGAGAAAGGAAGAAGGTCCAGTGGAGTTAGGATCAAGTCAAGGGTTGCCTGGGGAGTGCGAGCGCTTGGAAGTGCTGGAAGAGAGGAGATTGATCGAGGGAGACTCCGGCCGTGGGCGGCCGTGAGCTATTTCCTTGGGGAACGCTGTAGAAGGACCAGTGGGAGGTGTATCCACGGTTGGGATACGAGGCCGAGGGTGGCCTGGGAAGAGAGAGCACCTGGAGGAGCAGGAGAGGTCTTGGAGGAAGGAGACCTGGGCCGTGGACGGCCCCGACTTTAATTAGTACAGGAGTGCAGTAGGAGCTGTAGGAAAGCGTCCCGTGCGGATTCAGCTTTGGCCGAGCCTGGCCTGAAGAGTTATAACACCTGGAGGTGCACCACGGGGACGACGCCCAAAATACACCGTGGCCAGGGTCGGCCATCGGTTATTTTGGTTTGAAAGGGAAGTAGAAGGGATAAGAAGAACAATCCCGCAGGATCAACGCGTGGCCGACGTTGGCCCGAAGATTTAGGGGACCTGGGGGACCCCTACATATTGCTAGGAAACCGCAGGCCGCGGTCAGGAAAAAAATGCAGGCTAATAAACAATACCAGAAGGGACTAGGTACCGCTATTTCGTCCAGTGACGCCGGCCTGGGCGAAATTGCGAGGGGGTCCCGAGCCTCATCAGCCATGGGGGACAAGAGTCTTGCGAACATTAGAGCTAGCCGGAGTAATCAAAAGAGTGCGGAGGCGGGGAGGGTGATTCCCCTAGGCCTCCGACGGGGAAAAACCGATATTTATCCCAATTAACACCGAGGGTTTGGCTGATGAAGACAGACATAATTGGCATGGTGGAAGACCGTAAGAAGGAAGTTTGTTAAGAAGTCCATCATGCCAGACCTGATTAAAAGCTTTGGATATGTCAAGAGCAAAGATCTGAGATTCACCAAGAAACTCAAGGGTCTTGTTCTAGTTGTGTGAAACAAAGAAAAGAAGATCAGCTGTGGATCAGTAAAATCTTGTGTTTTTTCAAAAACTTCGAGATTTAAGAATTAATGAATTTTTTCATTACTTTACCAACAACAAAAAGAAGAGGATATGGGTCCATAGTTAGAAGGGAGAGTTTTGCATCCTTTCTTAGGGACAGGTTGCACACAAGCAGCTTTCCAGCTCTCCGGAAAAATGCCCGTGGCGTAAGAGATTCAAAAGAGGCAAGTTAGGATGGGTGCAAGTTCGGGAGCACATTAAGACGATTGCTGGTATGCCATCCAGCCCAGACGATTTTTTAGTATTAAGAATTAGTATTTGGTATAAAGAGAAGAAATATTCCTTCTGAGTTTATATATCTTTAACCTTATAACAACCCAAATATTTTTTATCCGGTAGCTAGATATATTAAAATAAGTTTTTTATTAAAAAAAATATCCATTTTTTATTACATTAATATTATTTGTAGATTCCTATTTTTGAAACGAGAAGCGATGCCAAAGAAAATTTTCTGTCGTCCCTTATTGTCGCTAGTTGTTATGACATTCCAGAAGTTTGTGTATTCTTTGCAACCAAGCTATTGAGGGGTAACAGAACAACGAAAATATCCTCGAATTTGCTAAACGCTTTTGATTCGCCCAATTATCATAGATTGGCAGACGCTGGTATGGATTTACACAGTAAGTAAAAAAAAAAAAAAATAGTTAAAAAAAGTGAAAGGTAAGGGTATAATATTAAGTTTTTTTTAATGACAATACATGATTATACCAAACAAAACTATTAATTTTTTTCAATAAGTAAATCCCTCTTTATTTTAATAATTTAAACAAGCAATGGTAAGTTTATTTTTAACTGCTATAGTACCACATCATATTTTTAAAAATAGCTAAAAAACAGTTATTTTGAAAACCGATCAAAACATTTTTATTGTTAAATTCATTTCCTTGGTCTGTAGGGTATTTCAATAAGTTTTTTGAGGCGTTCTTAATATTTTTTTATGCTACTAAAAACTTGTCAGCCTATCTGAGTCCCACACTAAATGTATTCCAGATGTCATTGGCCTCAAGGTAAAAAAAAATTTCATTCTAAATTTGGAAAAAAAAATTGGGGTTTTTTTTCCCCCCCCAAAAAAAAAAAGAAAACGCACCTTTTTTTTGCTTTTTTTTCAAAAAATTTAATTTTTTATCGGAAAACCCCCAAAATTTTCCCAAAATAATATATATATATATATATATATATATATATATATATATATATATATATATATATATATATATAAAAATATAAAATAAAATATATAATATATATATATATATATATATATATATATATATATATATATATATATATATATATATATATTAAAATATATATATATATATATATATATATATATATATATAAAATTTATAATATAATAATATAATATAAATATTATATTTTAAAATTTTTAAAAAAAAAAAAAAGCTGGCTGCTCTGCATGTAAAAGGTGTTTTGGGGCCTACATTCGGTGTGGCCCCCCCCAAAAGGGGGAAAAAACACGGAATTTTCGAATTGGCTGGCCCCGGGGGTTATCCATTCACTTGGGGCTGTAATTTTAAACTAACCAAGCTTATTTCATATTTAACGGTTTTAATTTTTTTTTTTTCGTTCTTTAAGGACCTATATCCCAAAAGAAACTCTACCTATTTTTTTATTTTATATATATATATATATATATATATATATATATATATATATATATATATATATATATATATATATATATAAAAAACCGGGTGTTGCCCGTCAGGGGACATAGGAATCCCATGTAAATTTGGAAGTGGTCCAATATTGGCTCCCCTAATTATTTTAAAAAAAATATTTTAGATTTTTAAAGAGCAAAAAAAAGTTGTACAAAGTGTACAAATTTCAGCTCTTCTCAGTCCGCCAGCTAAGAGATAAAGGGAAAAAAATGTTACGAATCTCCTATTTTCTTAGCGCCCTGTATTATTAGAAGTTTATAATAAAATACCAAAAAATTATTTAACCCTTACTCTCAAGTTGTCAGATCAATGTCACATCATTTTTAAATAATGAACTACTCAAATTTAAAAAAAAAAACACCATTATAAAATGGTTTTTTCAGGGAAATAGTTATCAAAAGTAGCGGACATGTTTGCAGCCTATTTTCCCCAAAAGGCCAATACCAAGTAAATCGACAATAGAAGGGGCGATAAAAAAAATTTTAAACTAAGGCCCGTAATCAATAATTGCAAATGTGAAAAAAAATCGACGTAAAAATCAGAGACAAATTGTACAAAACGAGGGGATTTAGAAGTGATACTTTGTGAGAGGAGGCCGAAGGAAACATTAGCACGAGACAACTGGAGGCATTAGTGGACAAGACCACACCACAATATCTCGAATTTTAAAAAGATGTAAATACCCCAACTTACAATACGGGGACACCAAGAATTAAGACGAAAAGACGACAGGAATTTTGCTTTGAGATGATTGAGAGGACAAAACTGACGAGGTTTTTTTCAAAAATTTTTTTTATGACGAATGCACTTTTCATTGAACAACGAACCCCATTCAAAATTGCCGGTACTGGAGTAACGAAAACCAAAATTGTTGAGACAAGGACTCAAATCCCCAAAAAAATTTAAAGTTTTGGCGGGAATTTTGGGCCCCATATCCTTGGACCATTTTTTTCCCTTTACCGAAATTTGAATGCGGGGTTTCTTTCTGGAACTTTTAGAGGAACAAATTTTGCCTGCTTTGAACAACCTTGTTTGTGAAAATCAAGAGATTTAGTATCAAATGGATTTGCCCCGCACACAGTACTAGAGCTGTGCCCGAATACTTGAATAACGCATTTAATAACGACATCATATGCCCGAACCACGCAATATCTTGGGCCCGCCAGGTTTACGGATCTTTCGCTAAACGATTTTTTTCTGGTGACATTTAAAAAAACTATGCTTTATACCAATAAAAATATGAAAATTTAGACCAGCTAAGGAATGCTATTTCCGGAATGTGCCAGAATATCGTTTCCCAAATAGCCAACGTAAAAAATTTTACGGGGGATTCCCTATGTCCCGCTGGGGGAGCAACCCCCTTTATATATATATATATATATATATATATATATATATATATATATATATATATATATATATATAAAAAGAATTTATTTTTGAAAGCACGATTTTTTCCTGGGGGGAGATGGCACTCGAAAAATAATTTTTTTTCGAAAATTCTAATAATAAGGTTTTTATTGCCAAACTGTTTTCTTTGAGGCCATTAGCATCTGGTGTATATTTGGTATGGTTCCAAGTCTCACTTTTTAGATAAAAAATCTTTAAAATCCTAGTTTTTCTGACGAAAACCTCATTATAAAACTATTCCAAAAAGTAATAAACGTATTTTTTTAAATTTTGACGCAGTTTTTAGACAATTGCAGCAAAACCGCAGGAAATAAACCCCAAAATCCTATATCACCGAATTCCTTTTTGAAAATCATCTGTTAATATAAAAAAATACGGGGGATTCCATTTAAAAAATACGTCACTCGTGCTGTAACTCTTTTGTTTTTGTTTCAAATGTTTTTCTGATTAGATTATTGAATTCTACAGAAAAAAATACACTTAATGGCTATATTCGTTTTTTAAAAAGGTACAGGGAGGTTCAAAAATAAAGCCATGTTTACTTTAAAATGAATAACCTTGTACAAAAAATTAGCAAAAAAAAACCCAAATAATTTTATTTAACTTTATAAGAGAAAAAACATTACTTTCATTATTTGACCATGAAGAATGCCAATGCACTTACATTAGCCCGTTTTAAACAAATACGAAGTTTTATTTTACTTTTACTAAATAAACACGTCGGCCGAGTCAATACATTTCATTCACTTAAAAAAATAATCTAAATTATAAGCTTTTAAATTTTATGTGTTACTCAGCGCTTCGGCCTGTCTAGTAACAAAGGATTGTTTATTTGCATTTAGTATAAGCTTTTTGTCTTATTTTCTGCGATAATTTAATTGGAAGTTGGCCAAATTAACAATTGATTTTAAGAAGATTTGTTATTAACTTTTATACTGGGTCGTATTTTTTAATAAAAAGAAATCAGTACTCACACAGAAAACGCTTTCATAGTA
>JAHBCN010017567.1:0-18125 GCA_019359885.1 Listronotus oregonensis
GTTAACGGTTAGCTCGCGAAAAAATGTGTCTCTGTTACCTGTAACGATGACCGGTTCAATTGCACCTCAACGGCAATCTCCAACTCAGCAAAGTTACCCACAACAACTTGCCTCTGCGATTCATTTGCAAAATGCTACCAACTGTTCTTTTACGATTAATGTTGTTAATAATTATAATAAGTAGTAATGGTAAAAATAAATATTATCTAATGGTTGTTTAGTTTGGCTTTTTCCACACACCCGTAGAATAAATGTTGTACCTAACACGTACGGAAAGTGTCCATTCCACCCTTGACGGCTTACCCGAACTCCGCTTGTGTAACTGCCGTCGCGTGCGGAAAAGTATCACTTTCCGCACTTGTTAGGTAAATAACTATTTCGCCGAAAACCGTACGAAAATAGATCGAGAGCACCCAAAATGAGCAAGGAAAATCTGACATTGAAAAATCAAATGCGGAATAAATGACAAATTTCTTCATTTTCATAGCAGTGTATGCAAAAAAAGTGTATACCTGGTAAGTCGTTTTTAATGTAATGGATATTTTTTTTAATTTTTTAGTATTTTTGGTAATTACTTTCCACGCAGATGTTGTAAAAAGAAGTATGCTCACCACGGGAAGGAAATTATGTTATTTCAATCCGTGTCGTGGGCCTGAAAATGGCCCTCAAGAGCCCGGAAATCCGATTTTTCAACTAATTTGGTCGATATCTCCCGAAATATGACACTTACACAATTTGTGTTTGGACGACAATTAAGAGCAGTTTATTACCTGCAAAAAATGATTCCTATCACTTTTGTCAAAAATTTGATAGTTTTTGCAATAATCGGCCATAAATGCGCCGAGTATTTTTTGCACCTGCCCCGTACCTCGAAAGGTATGCTACTTACACTTCCAAATGGACAGACTAATTCTTAAATAACTCACGTAAAAATGCATATTTTTGCATGATTCAAAGCTTCACATAAAAAAGGAACGTGTAGCAATTATATCTTGTTACTGTTTCCTTTTTTTTGTTTCTTAGAATATTAAAAACTCGAGCCAAAGTCAGTTTTTGCTCGATATTTTGACCCTCCTATCAATTTGTTCATATTTTTTTATAAAAAGTAATTTTACCGAATTCTTTTGGATTATGGAGCTTTGGAAGGTGTTGAATACATTCCGCAAAATTCAATACATATATTTGTGTATTTTTATAAACAACGTGTTTTTCTTAGGGCGGTTTTTTTAATTTCCTGAGTTTTCGGAAATGCTCGGATCTATCGGAATTAATAAATATTCAAGGACCATAAACAATCTTTGTAAATAAGATTGTAAATTTTGAATGCATACATTTATTAATCAAGAAGATGTAAAAAGTGTAAAAAAATGTCGCCTTACTTTTTATTTTAGTTTTCAGACAAAACGTCTTTAGAGAAAAACGGGGCAATATTTAAGTTTCCAGTTTACTTTTTTGAAACACAAGGTAAGTTTTCATTTTTGTTATTCCAAGTTCAATAAAGATCATTTATTTACTGTAGGAAAATCTAATTTTTGTTGTCTTTTATTTTTGTGGCAGAAATATGAAAGTCAAAGTAAATTCTAGTTCGATGGAATGTTTTATTTATAACGAAGATCTGGGTAAAGACGTGGTGATGGTTTCACGTGGATTAGCAACTTTAATAGATGTAAGCAAGATGAGAAAGGACAACCACCATGTGTTTCTACAGAAGCAATCCTCTTTGGAAATCCATAGGAAGTGTAGGCTGAAGTACTCCCCAATGAATAATGGCAAGCTAAATTATCCAAACAGTCACTTTGTTACTAGACTGGACAAAAAAATGTTTATTCGGAATGTATTTAACACCTTCTTAAGCCTCATTATCCAAAATGATTCGGTAAAATTACTTTTGATAAAAAAAATATGAACAGATTGATAGGAAGGTATCGAGCAAAATATAACTTTGGCTCGAGTTTTTAATATTCTAAAAAACAAAAAAGGAAACAGTAACAAGATAATATTGCTACAAGTTACTTCTTTCATGTAAACTTTGAATCATGCAAAAATATGCATTTTTACGTGAGTTATTTAAAAATTAGTCCGTCCGTTTGGAAGTGTAAGTAGCTTAAAGCACCCTTCGAGATACGGGTCAGGTGCAAAAAATACTCCGCGCATTTATGGCCGATTATTGCAAAAACTATCAAATTTTTTACAAAAGTGATAGGAATAATTTTTGCAGTTAATAAACTGCTCTTCATTTTCGTCCAAACATGAATTGCGTAAGTGTCATATTTCCGGAGATATCGACCAAATTAGTTGAAAAAACTGATTTCCGGGCTCTTGAGGGCAATTTTCAGGCCCTTGCGGACATTTTTTATATATGATATTTTTAGAAGTACGCATTAATAATTGCAAATTAAAAAAAAATGTGACGGCCCAACCTGATCTTCAGGTTTGAGGTTTCGTCGGACTTCATTTACTGCGACTCTGCGATATGCGATAGGATATGTAAAAAATAAAACAAAACATCATCTTGGTAAATATTTTAAAACATAATTAATTAATCGTATAATAGTTTGAAGTATTATTTTCTTCTTAACCAACGGTAAATCCACATTTCGTGCACTTCTTCTTTCTCATGCACAGGCAACATAATAATCCAATAGGAAAAAAGAAAATACACAGAAAAATGGCACAGCAGGAGTAGGATCCTGTCCAACTGCTATTGTGACAGACGGGACAAGATCCGGGCACATGGGGTGCAGATCCTCCACTTACATGAACCACAGCTAAAAAAAATAAAATAATTTGGTTTAGTATCTTTATTTGTTATCCTAATTCTTATACAGGGTCATCAAAAAGGTCTTATCAATAACTTAGGGGTCATCTAAACAGTGGCGTAGCTACGTAACCAGGAGCCCCGGGGCAAATAGATAACTGGGGCCCTATCTATACTGGTTAAAATATAATAGCTATTTATGTATCAAGGGCGTTACTGGGACTATAATGCCCTGAAGGTCGAAATAGATTTCGACCTGATGGGCATTATAGTCCAGTAAAGCCGTGGTGCATACAATGCTATGTTTTACCCAAAAAGAGTTTTTCAATGACTAATTACATTATTTATTCGCAATATAAAAAATAAGTTGCACCTGTATACGTAAGTAGATAATGACTGGTGTTAAGTTTGACTTTGATGTTTCTGTCAGTTAGTCAGTTGGCATTTTTTATTTAACGATTTGCTCAAAATGGAAGAAATTCCACAAAATATAAGAGAAAAGGCCATAAAAGCGACCGAAAATCTTTTGCCAGTTAAATCAAGGCAACAGTATGATCAGGAGTATGGCATATTTGGTATTTGGAAAGATGCGAACGCAATTCTTCAAATAACCGAAAACGTTTTAATGGCATATTTCCAGGAACTGGTAAGTTATTGATTTTATTTTAATACATATGTTTAACAAACTTTATTATTTTTAGTCGGAAAAATACAGTCCGAACTCTCTCTGGACCAAGTATTCCACCCTAAGGTCTACGTTGATGGTCTATGAAAATATAGACATTTCGCAATACCATCGTCTCATATCTTTTTTAAAAGTTAAGTCGAAAGGATACGTCCCGAAGAAGTCAAAAGTTTTGGAAGAAGAACAAATATTAAAATTTATTAAGAAGGCTCCTGATGATATCTACTTGGTACACAAAGTCATATTGGTAATGGGTGTTTTTGGAGGTTTAAGACGAGATGAGTTGGTCAAAATGACCATTGATGACATTGAAGATAGAGGATGTCTTGGTTATAAAGGTACCAGAAACTAAAACTTCAACTTCAAAAAGTTTTACTATCATTGAAGAAGATTTAGGCGCTTTAAATTTAATAAAAAAGTACACAACATTAAGACCAGCTGGAATAAAGGAGCGAAGATTCTTTCTTACCTATAGAAAGGATCGATGTACAGTACAACCCATTGGAAAAAATACCATAGGAAGCGTCCCAACATTGATCGCAAAATTTTTAAAACTGGATAATGCAGAAGCTTACACCGGCCACTGTTTGCGTCGCACATCGTCAACTTTACTTGTTGAGGCAGGTGCTTCGTTTGAAACGCTAAAACAACATGGGAATGGAAAAGCTCTTCAGTAGCTGAAGGATATATAGAAGAAAGTATTATATCCAAAAACAAAGTAGCCAAAATGATTGCCAATTCAGTTATTCCGAGGTTAATTCCGTATCGACTATTGAAAATTCTTTAATGGATTGTTCTTCTATACAAAATAGCGTTAGTGCTACCACCGCTGCTACCATCACAAAAAACACCGACCATTCTATAGTGGGATCAGCTACATTTTCGGGACATTTCAAAATTGTAATTTTTATTTTGGAAATAAAGTTTAATTTTTAGTATTGTTTAAAGAAAAAATTATTTTTTGTATAAACTTGATCTTTATTGTGAGAGAAATAAAATTGGATAAGCAATAAAATTTCCATATTAGCGCATTAGGGCATTATAAGCGGGCATTATCATAATGCCCGCTTATAATGCCCTAGGTGTGATAGCAGGTATTATTGCTATCATAACATATTCCGTTTCTAAGGTATTATAGATCAATAATAGATAGGTAAAACATAAATACTTTAAAGGTGCAGAGCTACTTAATTTTAAGCTCTTTATCGTCAGCTGTAGTGCAGTGTAATGCAGTAGATTATATTTAAATAAAAATAATACAATTTATAGCAAAGATTAAAAAAACCTACTTTGCAACAGGGATATACCGGGTGGTGCATCGATAGACTGGCCATAGAAATCCCATGTAAATTTTGATACATTGAAATATTGGCTCCCCTATTGAATTTACAACAAGATTGTATTAGACTATTTTAAAGACGTTGATAAGATTAGCTCACATTCTAAATTTCTTTTTTTTTCTGATAAGGCAATTAAAAGTTATTTAAGAAAAACTATTTGTAAAATCGTTGCATACTTGCTACATACCTTAATGAATCCAGCAGTAATAAATAAAATGTCTTGTCAACCTTTTAATTGACGTTTTACTTTGTATTAGTTATTTCAAAATGTTTTACAGTATTAAAGAGAAAATAACAATGATTAAATGGTATTACATGAAAAATAGTTATCGAAGAGTATCCGACATGTTCTCTACGTTTTTTCCTGACAGACACATTCCAAATAAGACAACAGTTCAAAATATCGTTCATAAGTTTGAGACAAAAGGTACTGTTATTAATAAATGCAACTGCTTAGAGCGAAATAATAATGTACTCGATGGAAGAGCTCAAGAAAATAATGCCGATTTAGATGTTTTACTTCATGTAGAAGAAAATAAAGGAATTAGCACCAGGCTTCTTGGCAAAGTTGTAGGAAAGGATCACAGCACAGTACTACGCAAATTAAAGAAATATAAATATCATCCGTACAAATATCAAAGACATCAGGAATAAAGGGAAGGCGATAAGATCCGAAGAGCAGAATTTTTGTTTGAAGTTTGGAAATGGCGAATAACGATAGGGACTTCTTACGCAATATTTGTTTTAGTGACGAATGCACCTTCACACCACAACCAAACGTTCAAAACATCAGATACTGGAGCAAAGAAAATGAACACAGATTTTTATCTACAAGGACTCAATACCCTCAAAAGGTAAACGTTTGGGAGGGTATATTGGATTATTGGACCTTTTTTTCTTGAATCACAATTTGGAAACATAAACTTTTTGAGAACTTTTACAAAATCAAGTGGGGCCAGCCGGCATTAGAAGAAGTTGCACCTTGACAATCAAGACATTTGGTTTCAAATGGATCGAGGCAACTAACCACAACTAACCACAACTGAACGCATTGCCATCGAACCGTCTGGCACTACAACTTGGCCGACTGGGATGGTCTGAGAGATTTCTTCGCCAGCTACCCTTGGGATCCTACCTACTTTTCTACTCACGATCCTTCCGAAATATGTAAACAAATTACCAAAACAATTCAACTAGGCATTGAGATCTATATTCCCACACTAAAAAGAACCCCACAACTTTAAATTCACAAACCATGGTTTTCTAAATCCTGTGACAAAGCCATACTTTTAAAAATTCAAGCCCACAAAAAGTTTCTCCAAAACCCTAGTCCCGAAAATTGACAGGCTAGCATCGAAGCAAGAAATCAGTATATCGGACCATCTCAAAAGCAAAAACCGTTTCAACAATCGGATAAAAGACAAAGTCTTTCTTGCTCAAATGGCAGTAAATTTCTGGTCCTTTGCCAAAAATATTACTCAAAACTTTGGAACAAATTCTTTTCCATCCCTAATCTCTGAAGATGGAATTGTCTCTACCTCCAAAGAAAAAGCCGAACTATTTGCCAAACAATTTGCTGCCAATTCTACGCTTGATCCTCCTATTAATCTTCATCTTCCAACAGTTGTCCCTGTTTCTCACAAAATGTCCGATATAATTTTTAAAGTCAAACAGATCAAGCGTATTCTTTCTTCTCTTAATACTAAAAAATGGTCTGGGCGGGATGGCATACCAGCAATCGTCTTAAAAAAATGTGCTCCCATCCTAACTCGCCACTTCGAATCTCTTGCGACACGGGCATTTTCCCAGAGAGTTGGAAATCTGCACGTCCCCTGCATCCTGTCCCCAAAAAAGGATCCAAAACTCTCCCTTCTAACTATAGACCTATATCTCTTCTTTCTGTTGTTTGCAAAGTAATGGAAAAATTCATTAATTCCCAAATCTTAAAGTATCTGGAAAAACATAAGATCTTACATGATAGACAGTACGGATTCCGTCACAGTAGATCCACAGCAGATCTTCTTTCATTTGTCTCACACAACTGGAACAAGTCCCATGAGTTTCTTGGTGAATCCCAGATCGTTGCTCCTGACATATCCAAAGCTTTCGATCAGGTCTGGCATAATGGGCTTCTTAACAAACTTCCTTCTTACGGTTTCCCACCTAAGCTTTGCTCTTGTCTTTCCAGTTTCCTTTCTAATCGATGTATATCAGTTACTGCAGATGGTCATTCTTCCAGCGTCTACCAAATTAATGCTGGGGTGCCCCAGGGCTCAGTGCTGGCTCCCAGGCTGTTTCTTCTACACATTAAGGATCTTCTCTCTTCCACAATCAATCCCATTATAGTTTGCTGACGATAGTACCCTCCACTCTAGTATTTAATTTCTTAAGCTACCATGTAATTCTATTTTGGAAAACAAGCGCAAGTCAATGCAGATATCTCTTTCACAAGATCTCAAACTTATCTTGGATTGGGGCGCCAAAAATCTTGTTCAGTTTAATGCCTCGAAAACACAGTCATGTTCGCTGTCGCGAAAAAGTCTGCCATGCTCGATCCCTTACATATTAGCGGCCAAGTTCTGCAGAAAAAGAGTGTTTAATCTTGTCGGCGTTACTTTTGGAATAACCTCAACTGGCACAAACACATTACATCCATAGCCTCGGCAGCTTCAAAAAAGCTTGGATTCCTCTTTGTGCCAGAAAATATTTCTCTTCTTCCAATCTGTACACTCTGTATGTATCCCAAATCAGACCCTCTTTAGAATATTGTTCTCATGTCTGGGGAATGGCGTCCCCTACAATACTTAGCATTCTGGACTCCATTCAAAGAAGAGCCGTTCGTCTTATTGATGATCCAACGCTCACAAAAAGGCTTCCTCTTCTTGCCCACCGTCGAGCTGTAGGGGATCTGTCGCTCTTCTATAGGTATTTTCACGGCTTCTTCTCAGAGGAGTTGGCCAGTGTGGTTCCTTCTCTGGCAGCTCCCAACAGAGCAACACGTAGTGCAACTTTTATGCATCCTTTTACAGTTCAGTTAGAGAGGCCCCGCAGAATTTTTCCTTCTCCTACTAATCTCCAAATATTTAAGTCACGTGTGAACAAACTCCCTCCCACCACATTTAAGACACCCACGGTACGTTAGTACTTAGGCATCAACCTTCGTCGAGTGTCCCAAGATAAAAAACAATTCAAACCCGCACTGCTGCATCAGCTCAGAGGGTTCAAATTGCATTTCTTTTTATCTAAAAAAATGTAAAAAATCAGTTTTTTCAATGTAACTCGAAAGTCATTGAGTTTAGGAAAAAAGATATAAAACAAAATAATGGTCTAATAAACCTCTGTAATTTTTGTTTTAGAAATTTTTTAGTAGCTCTTTTAGTTTTTGGGATATTAACGTTTTAAATTAAAAATAAAAACGCAAATATCTCAAAAACTAGAAAAGATACAAAAAATATTCAACATAAAATATGCTTTTTAAAAAGCTCTATAAAAAGGGTATATACATTTTTAAGACAATAGGTAACAAAGAAGATATAAGTAAAAAAGTTAATTTGGTCACAAATTTCGCTAATAACAATGTTTTTTTTATATTACTTTATAATTTATTAATAAATTATTACTTTTTAATTTTATTATTTAATATAATTGTTGTTTATTAAAAAGTTTTATAGCACTTGTACCAAAAAATATTGTTCGAAATTTTTGGCCAAATTCACTTTTTTGCTTATATCTCTTTTATTACTTATTTTATTAAAAATGTGTATTTAACCTTTTTTATGGAGCTTATTAAAAAGCAAATTTTTGTTTAATACATTTTTGTAGCTCCTTTCGTTTTTGAGATATTTGCGTTTTTATTTTAAATTTAAATCGTTAATATCTAAAAAACTAATAAAGCTATAAAAAAATGTATTAAATAAAAATTACGTAGATTTATTAGGTCATTAATTTTGATTATATTCTTTTTTCCATAATATTAGTAGGTTCCGATTTATATTAAAAAATATATTTTTCAAGATTTTTTTAACTAAAAAAATCCAATTTGAACCATCTGATCTAAGGCAGCAGTGCGGCATTGAATTCACTATGGTTATAGCAATATTAAAAAAAATGTTTCATGCGTATCTCTTATTGGTTAGCTTTTTTGCGGTGGCCACCCTGACTATTATATGTTCTTTAAAACGGTTTGGGTAAAAGTCTTTAGGATTTTTATAAACCAATATATGATTTGTCAAAGTTGGCTGTTTTGGCAATGTTTAAAACTTTCTGACGAACTTGTCGTTTTCCAACAAAGTGGTATATTAGTGGTATTTATTTTTGTTTTTAAATTCACCCTTTCGAAGGAAAAATGTGGGATTTTATTCATAAATTTTACTTTATATCGTGTTTAAATTTGGAATGGGCGTAAAGAAAAAATGTATCTATACCTCAAGTCCAAAATTTCTGTCAATGTGGCATCGCTCGCTTTTAGAATGCCCCGGGTTGTGCGGCGTCAGGGGAATCAATTCCAGTGGCGTGTGCATTTCGGAAAATAAATGATAAAATTTCGTCAAATATTTTTTACAAGCAAAAATTATTTTCTTACATTTTCATTAACCCTTTAAATCAGTAACAAGCCTATATTATTTTGGTTATTATTAAAACAAAACGATAGACAATCCAAGTTACACAGACTTGCCAATTCACCACCGATCTTGCAAATTCAATATAAAATACGATATTTGCACGCATTGCTTTATCAAAAATATTCACTATATAAGGAACACGAAAGCCCTGAAATCATCAGCTTGTAGAATCCAATAACTATTTCGGGTCTTTCGAGTTCCATATTTAGTGGATATTTTTGCTGGCCGAGCAAAGCAAGATCCGCATACCTTCTAACAATGTCATAAAGAAAACTATTACAACTTGGCAACAGGTCAACATTTTTAGAATTTCGAGATGAATTCGGACTTAAACGTTTAACCTACTTTTTATTGGAAATTAAGGTTTTTTCCGTACTTTTTTAGTGAAGAGGCGGCCAAAAAAACAACTTCTGATTCATGTTTAACAATCGGAAAATAGGGTGTTTGCACAAAAAATATCGAAAAAATCGCATTTTTCAGTTATCCGAATAATAACTAATATTGTTTATTTGCCTTTTAAAACTCTGAATACCGTACACGAAAAAACTTTTGTTAAAGTTGCACATATCTCTGCAGCATCCAAACTGGTAAGTTCAGGATTTCGTTCCCGAATCCCATGGTAAACATTTTTAACCATTATTCGTTCTTTTAACGTTAACTGAGTTATTTTTTGAAGGCAAAATACTAGTTGAAGGTTGGTTAATATTCATAGTTTACTGAATTAAAAGCACTTAACAACACTAAATCTTTATATACAATTATATACACTAAATAAGATAAACTTAAAAAATAAAATTGGCACAAAACAATATCTATATACTACGAAAACTTGAAAATACCCTGTATAGCAATTAAAATTTAAACTTACAAAATCTGTCCATAATCAATAATAACTAAATAAAATCATCGAACAGCACGAAAACCCTGTCGATACGCTTATTTTCGAAACTGTTCAAATTGTAAACTAAGGGATGTGTGTTGCCACATTTATTGTCTTCTCGCTAACAATGATTTCAATACATATTGGCGTGCTATTTTAAATGCGATCGCTGGTTCGTAACTTATTCTCGCGAATTATGACAACGTGGCGATGAAACTTCTGGCCGGTTCACTGTTATTTGAGCGGAAAAGTATATCATAGGCTTAAAAATAATTTACTAGTGTTAGATTTTTATTCAGCCGCTTCGTTGGTTGGGTGGCCGGTATTAAATGAGTCACTGACAGAAATTTTGGACTTTAGGATTAGAAGATACTAACTATACCTCAAGTCCACCAACAATTTCTTCACGAATTTATTCATGAATTCGCTTTTAAAGTAACTTGACAAATGTAAAACCAAAACTTTGATGTCAAATTCATTCATGAGAATTTCTTCACAAATTAGAAAGTGTTCTAATTTTCCGTGAACTTTGACGTGAATTCAGTAATGCCAACTCAACAAAATGCATAAATGTAAGGTTATGGTATTTGGTTTGTTTTAATTTATGATTATTGTTCTATAATTTTATTTGGATTTTTGGTTGCAACTTTATCAAAAATATGTTCTGCTGCTAAAACAGGTGAGTTTTTTTAATTCCATTTATAGATTGTAAAATTGGTATTAATAATTTGTTTCAAAATGTCAAAATTATTTCTATGTTGACAAGGATGAACTGTGAGAGGTGAGAGTTAAATGGTTAAAAAACTTTGCAAAGTTCTGAATAAGTGTAATATTAAAATGCGGTTTTGAAGAAATTAACAAATTAATTGATGAATTAATTCGCGAAGAAAAACTATAAATAATTTGACTTACTTTGGGTTGGTGGCTGCGACATGTCTGAAATTAAATAAAAGAGACGTTAACAATTAATTAAATACAAACATAAAACTGAATAAAATTAAAACATAAAGGTGTTATATCAAATATAAAGTTATATTACAGCACCCCTAAAGGTTATTCCAAAAAGGAGGTGGGTAAAATTCGCCCATCATATTAGTAAAAATTCAAAGTTCTAATTTGGGCCATTTTATTATATTTATAATAAGTCCCAGTGTCTTTATTTACATCTACAATAAATTGGTAAAAAGTCAAATGGCAAGTACCAAAAAAAACTTTTAAACTTGCTATTTTTATTACATTTTTGCCATTTTACACGTTTTCTGATCTTTTATTTATTTTTTTATCTTGGGACAGTCCACGAAGGCTGATGCCTAAGTACTAACGTACCGTGGGTGTCTTCAGTGTGGTGAGAGGGAGTTTGTTCACACGGGACTTAAATTTTTGGAGATTGGGAGGAGAAGGAAAAACTTCTGCGGGCAGCAGGTTCCATAGTCTTGACACTCTAGGAATGGAAGCGAAGAAAGCGGGAAGTTCGGGGCCTCTCTAACTGAACTGTAAAAGGATGCATAAAAGTTGCACTACGTGTTGCTCTGTTGGGAGCTGCCAGAGAAGGAATAATACTGGCCAATTCCTCTGAGCAGAAGCCGTGAAAATACCTATAGAAAAGCGACAGATCCCCTACAGCTCGACGATGGGCAAGAAGAGGAAGCCTTTCTGTGAGCGTTGGATCATTAATAAGACGAACAGCTCTTTTTTGAATGGAGTCCAGAAGGCTAAGTGTTGTAGGGGACGCCATTCCCCAGACATGAGAACAATATTCCAAAGAGGGTCTGATTTGGGATACATACAGAGTGTACAGATTGGAAGAAGAGAAATATTTTCTGGCTCGAAAGAGAATCCAATCTTTTTGAAGCTGCCGAAGCTATGGATGAAATGTGTTTGTGCCAGTTGAGGTTATTCTCAAAAGTAACGCCGACTAGATTAAACGACTCTTTGTTCTGCAGAACTTGGCCGCTCATATGTAAGGGATGAGCATTCGCAGACTTTTTTCGCGACAGCGAACATGACTGTGTTTTTGAGGCATTAAACTGAACACGATTTTGGCGCCCCAATCCAAGATAAGTTTGAGTCTTGTGAAGAGATATCTGCATTGACCTGCGCTTGTTTTCAAAATCAGAATTACACGGTGGCTTAAGAAATTGAATACTAGAAGTGGAGGGTACTATCGTCAGCAAAACTATGAATGGGATTGATTGTGGAAGAGAGAAGATCGTTAATGTGTAGAAGAAACAGCGTGGGTGCCAGCACTGAGCCCTGGGGCACCCCAGCATTAATTTGGTAGAAGCTGGAGGAATGACCATCTACACTAACTGATATACGTCGATTAGAAAGGAAACTGGAAAGCCAAGAGCAAAGCTTAGGTGGAAGACCGTAAGAAGGAAGTTTGTTAAGAAGCCCATCATGCCAGACCTGATCGAAAGCTTTGGATATGTCAAGACCTGGGATTCACCAAGAAACTCAAGGGACTTGTTCCAGTTGTGTGAGACAAAGGAAAGAAGATCAGCTGTGGATCTACTGTGACGGAATCCATATTGTCTATCATGTAAGATCTTATGTTTTTCCAGATACTTTAAGATTTGGGAATTAATGAATTTTTCCATTACCTTGCAAACAACTGAAAGAAGAGATATAGGTCTATAGTTAGAAGGGAGACTTTTGGATCCTTTTTGGGGACAGGTTGCACACGTGCAGCTTTCCAACTCTCCGGGAAAATGCCCGTGTCGTAAGAGATTCGAAAAGAGGCGAGTTAAGATGGGTGCAAGCTCGGGAGCACTTTTTTTAAGACGATTGCTGGTATGCCATCCAGCCCAGACGATTTTTAGTATTAAGAGAAGAAAGAATACGCTTGATCTGTTTGACTTTAAAAATTATATCGGACATTTTATGAGAAACAGGGACAACTGTTGGAAGAGGAAGATTAATAGGAGGATCAAGCGTAGAATTGGCAGCAAATTGTTTGGCAAATAGTTCGGCTTTTCCTTTGGGGGTAGAGACAATTCCATCTTCAGAGATTAGGGGTGGAAAAGAATTTGTGCAAAAGTTCTGACTAATATTTTTGGCAAAGGACCAAAAGGCTTTACTGCCATTTGAGCAAGAGAGAACTTTATCTTTTATTCGATTGTTAAAACGGTCTTTTGCATCTGAGATGGTCTGATTATACTGATTTCTTGCTTCGATGCTAGCCTGTCGATTTTCGGGACTGGGGTTTTGAAGAAACTTTTTGTGGCTTGAAGTTTTAAAAGTCTGGCTTTGTCACAGGATTAGAAAACCACGGTTTGTGATTTGAAGTTATGGGGTTCTTTTTAGTGTGGGGAATATAGGTCTCAATGCCTAGTTGAATTGTTTCGGTAATTTGTTTACATATTTCTGAAGGATCGTGAGTAGAAAAGCAGGTAGGATTCCAAGGGTAGCTGGCAAAGAAATCTCTTAGACCATCCCAGTCGGCCGAATTGTAGTGCCAGATGGTTCGTGGCGGCATGCTTTCAGTTGCCTCAAAATGAGTGGAGTATGATACGGTGACCAAACCATGGTCAGAGCGACCAAGGGGAGCAGTTACTGATGCTTGATAGAGTTCGGGGGTGGAAGTAAGAAAGAGATCTAGGGGTTAGAATTATGGGTGGGAACCCTAGGAAAGTAGGTAGGTTCCATAATTAGATTGGTGAGCGAGTTGCTGATTGCGAAATTTTCTGCTGCTCTGCCTTGTGTATCAGTTTTGTGGAGCCTAGCCAATCCTTATTATGAACATTAAAATCCCCGAGGACGATTACTTCGGCCAATGGAAACTGGGAAATAATATTGTCGATCTTTATTGAAAGGAAATCAAAGAACTCGTTGTAGGAATTGTCAGACGGGGACCGGTATATACAGCAGATGAATTTAGTAGAAGATCTGAAAGTAAGTTTAAGCCAAAGAATATCAGGCCTACCCGATTCGAGGTTAGAAACCCTAACACAAGCCAGGTCGTTGCGAACGTAAGCACAAACGCCGCCATGGGGTCGAAAAGATGAAATGAGTTCATAACCTGGGAAAAAAATTAAAAAAATTATATGATGCGCATTGTGCACCAACATATTTTTTATCTTTATTATTACATTTAATAAGCTTATAAACTAACATTTATTTATTTTGGTGCCTTAAGCGCAGTATGATTTTTTTTTTAAATAAAAGGTCAAAAAACGTGTAAAATGACAAAAATTCAATAAAAATAACAAGTTTGAAGGTTTTTTTGGTACTTGCATTCTGATTTTTTTTCAAATATTGTAGATGTGAATAAAAATACTTGGACTTATTATTAATAGAATAAAATGGCCCAAATTGGAACTTTCAATTTTCACGAATATGATGGGTGAAAAAAGGGCGAATTTTACCCACCTCCTTTATAGAACTTTAAGAATAGGTAAGCGGCTAACCGTAGCTAGTTTGCTGTGTTACTAAACTGATCAAAAAGTTTAACGTGTAGTTGTAAAGTAGTGAATAAAGTGTGTTACATAGTGTTTTGATTGTCTGATCTACGTGCGGAAAAATATAAAACCGTAACAATATTGTATAGAGCATGTTTATGTGGCTGGTCAGCTTAAAAACGCCTTGGTACATATTTATTTTTCAAATATTAGGGAACTTACTAATAAAGTCTAGAAAATGCATTTAAAGGATTTTTCTACTAGCGTGTAGAAAGCAGCACTTTTCCGCACGCAATTTAGTTTGGAAAGTGTCACTTAATGTTTATAATTCTGAAGTTTGACTTAGTACAATTCTATTATTGGCATAGTATTTATGTGTACAAATTAGGTGTAAAATCAACGAAATATTCACTAAAAATTAATATTGTTTTAAAAACGTTGTTTCCAACATCCTGGTATATATTAAACTTGCTTGTCAGATTTTTAGTTTTGACCGGTGCCGGTGTCCATATTATAAAAGATCAAAGTCATTAAAAGTCATCGATAATTAAAAGTGTCTTTAGTAAATTCTGATCAGTATCGTCGATTTTGAATAAAAAACGTTTCCCATGGAGTCTTCTGACAAGGAATTACCTAAATCCATTCTCAAAGCAGCTGAAATTGCATATTTAGATTTGTTGCCGTCCAAGTCGAGGCACAGGTACGAGAAAGAATATACAGCATTTACAAGCTGGTGTGGCGAGAAAAAAATCAAAAGTATGAAAGAAGAAGTTTTTATGGCATATTTCGCGGAACTTGCTAAAACATGTAAACCCAATACCTTATGGTCAAGGTATTCCATGTTAAAAAGTGTCATTAAGATCGAAAAGAACATGGATTTAAGCAAATATTTCAAAGTTACACCATTTTTGAAGAAGCAAAATGTGGGATTTAGACCCAAGAAGGCCAAAATTTTTTCGAAAGATGAAAAAGCAAAATTTATTAATGATGCTCCAAATGATGTCTATCCAGCGATGAAGGTAGCTACAATTTTCGGACTAGCTGGTGCGTGTCGTCGAGAAGAATTGATGAAAATTAGCATTGATGATATTGACGATAAGGGGAATCTTTTAATTGTAAATATTCCAGACTCCAAAAACCATTCTAGCCGAAGTTTTGTCATTTCCGAGAAAATTGAAAATGGAAAATATTTAGCTTTGTATAGAAAGTATTTCAGTTTACGAAAGCCCGAAACACCATACAGAAGATTTTTTGTTAATTACAAAAAAATGGCTTGTACTGTCCAGTGCATAGGAATAAATACTTTTGGCAAGATGCCCTCTGAAATAGCTGCCTATTTACGTCTTCCAAACCCAGAACTTTACACGGGACATAGCTTTCGCCGTTCCTCAGCTACAATGTTACTAATTCTGGTGAAGGCATAATGAATATTAAAAGACTTGGAGGTTGGAAGTCATCATCTGTTGCAGAGGGCACCTAGAAAGCTCTACAAGTTTCAAGAAGAACTTATCAAACAAAATATTATCCCAAAATTCATCTACCTTTAAACACAGCAAAACGCACTCAAGGCCCATTGTACCGTCTTCTAGCAAGCAATGATGTGTCTCTGTTACCTGTAACGACGACCGGTTCAATTGCACCTCAACGGCAATCTCCAACTCCGCAACTTACTACAACAACTTGCCTCTGCGATTCATTTGCAAAATACTACCAACTGTTCTTTTACGATTAATGTTGTTAATAATAATAAGTAGTAATGGCAAAAATAGATAATATCTAATGGTTGTTTAGTTTGACTTTTTCCACACACTCGTAGAAAAAATGTTGTACCTAACACGTACGGAAAGTGTCTTTTCCACCCTTGACGGCTTACCCGAACTCCGCTTCGCGTCGTTCGTGTACCTGCGTCGCATGCGGAAAAATATATACATATACATAAGTGTTCTCTCTTCGTTTTTCCTTGTTCAGGATTCAAAGATGGGCTAGCCAGGTGGGCCGGAGGTGGTGTTGACTCCTTTATGGTAAATGATACAATTTGATTATAATATTTCGTCGTTTCCCGAGTGATTTTACAAACGACTGGGTCAGCATTTATTGCGTTACCTTAAGTTAATTAGTTTATTATAGTTATATTTTGTTTAGTAGGAAAATGATATTTTAAAAACCTACTTGATTTGGCTCAGGTACAGTAGCGCGCGAGACCAAGTTTCCTTGGTGCATTTATACGTCATTCATTCTCTTTTATTCATTTCATTCTTTCGTTTGTATGTCGCATTCATACTTTATTTACAATTTTAACATTCACGCATTTGCGGGCTATATTTAGGAGATAGGATTTTGTTTAGTGTGGCTTGGTGCTGTGCCATGTCTAAGACATTTCACAGTCCCAAGTCACACTTTTTAATGGTAGGAAAAGGGTTAAAAGGACTAGTCTTCGTCACCGTAGTACAGTAGTAGTGTTTAACCATAACTTTCCACTATCTTCCGATTTTATCGTGCATAATAAGGTAAATTCAGAGCATTATCAACTAAGGTAAAAATATCTTTTTCCGATAAAAATATTTTGTTTCCAACGTACACATTTTACCTAAAATGAGAGATCTTATGATAAAAACATACCTGGACTGGTTTCACGGAAAGCTCTTGTGTATTTCTCAAACTCTAAAATAGTTCTAAATACACACAACTATCTTAAATCTTTTAATCTCATCATACACACCAATTAAATAGATTAGATAGGCTTCCAGCTTGTTTATTTAAGAAAAAAAAAATAAAAGCAAATACACACAACTCTATTTTTTAAACTAAAAGTCCATGCTTCTCTTTTTGCCATATATAATATCATAAGAGAAAAAAAAATTGTCGGAAAAATATTTCGATTGTATAAAAGTTTAATACTTGGCATATGTGTGACATATTTTAAATCCCACAAACGATAATTGAAGATGTATCTGTCTAAGTCAAGGAAGTATAAAGGTGTATGGAAGCCCCAAAGCTAGGCCCATTCGTTAAAAAATTTCAGCCCAGTAGAAAATAACTGTCAGAGTTTGGGGCCCCCGGGCCGGAAAAAAAACTTTTCCCCCAACCGAAAATTGCCACAAAATAATTGGGTTTTTGGGGCTGGTTTTTGGTGAAAGGGGGGGCGCGGCGCGTGGGAAAAATAATTTCCCCGCTTTACCGTAACCGTCGTCGTCTCATCATTCGTCATTTTCGTTGGGGTTTGTGCCCTTTTCGCCGGATTTGATTGTTTGTTTTTGTGAGTACCTAATATTTTGTGTTTTTAAAAGTGAAAAGGGCTATAATTTTGTGTTTTTTTTTTTACTTTAAAAATCGTAACAAAATGATTAAAGGTTTATGGTTTTGTCTTGCAAATCCAAGGGGAACATACCCGGGATTTTTTTCTTTTGGGAAAATTTCTTATATTTAAAAGTCTTTTATGA
>JAHBCN010017568.1:0-18115 GCA_019359885.1 Listronotus oregonensis
TAAAAAATTTTTATAATAAAAACGTGTTTTTTTTTTAAACACAATAAAATGTGCCCTTTTAACTTAATAGTAAATTTTAAGGGGAAGAACCCCGGGTATAAAAATTATGCATTCTTCGGTTTAATCTTTTTAAAAACTGTTAATTTGTCAATAAAATTTTTAATCGATATATTCAAAAACCTTTTCTTACCATGTTTGAAAACAAAGCATAGAAATTTAAAGATATATTTCACATGACCTTAAATTATTTTTAGCTGGGTACCTTGTCCAGTTTAATGCCTTGTGAACACGATTTTGTTTGCTGTGTGAAAAAAGTATGCAAATACTTTTACTTATGAGTGACCAAGTTATGCAGAATAAATATCCATTTAGCCTATTTTTTTAGGTTCTTTGGGCAATAACCCAATTATTATATTCATAGCGACAGCAGATTTAGGAATTCCAGTTTCTCTTTTGATAAAAAAATATTTCTTTTTTAACTGTATTTTTTTATGTATCCCAAATCAGACCCTCATTAAAATAATTTTCCCCATGTCGGGGAAATAGAAGCCGTTCCTTTATTAATGGTATTTTTTTTGGGGGAAACCTTCTTTCTTTTTATACCCCTGAGCTGAAAATTTATGCTTTTTTGAGTATTTATACAGCTTCTGCATTAAAAATTTGGAGAATAATTTCTTCTTTTACAGCTCCCAATAAAAAACACCAAATAATCTTTCCCCTCTTTTCAGCCTATCGGGAAACCCCCGTTCAGTTTGTTTGTTCTTACACCCCTATAGTGTCTAAACTGTGAAAGCTGCTGCCTGCAGAGGTTGTCCCTTTTTTTCTGAAACTTTAAGATCCGTGGTAATAATCTACCTTTTCCTTAAGACACCTGCTGTACAGGGTGGCGCCTTTTCGATGGATCTTTGGGGTTTTCGAAAAAGCTACAAAATATAAATAAAAAACTCGGGGGATTTTTTAAAAATTCGATTTTTAAAAAAATTTTTCAACGGTAAAAAAGATGGGGGCCTTAATTCGTCTCGAAGGTACGGGGGTTTTTTTTAAATTTTAAGATTTTAAAATTTTAAAAGGTGCTATTTTGAAACAATAATGGAAATATCACATTTTTTTTGAAAATTTTTTCGTAGAACCCCGTAGCGTACCTATTTTTTTTTATCTTTTTCTGGTTTAAAAATATAACCCAAAAAATTCCTTTTTTTGAAATAGGACATCCTGTATGTTTTTTAAAAAATTGTTTCCCAAAAAATTTTCCCATGTATTGGTACCACACTTCATCATCACCCCAAAAAGTTGATTACTTTTACAAAAATATTAAATATAATTTTTAAATTATAAAAATTGCCACTTTTTATTTCATTAAAAAAAAGCAACCTTATATTATATCTTTAAAACTGCAACCGATAAAAAATATTTAGCACGCCACTGGATTATGCGTAAAATTCTACACAAACTTGCTTTTTACTGTTTTTTTTATCTTTACTAACAACTAGTGATGGAAAATTTCTGGAAATATATATTTGGAAATATTTCGGAAATATATTAGGAAACTTTGGAAATATATAAATATTGAAAATAGAAATAAAAATACAAGATTCCAAAAAAAAAATTTAAAAAAAAATTTATCATAGGTAATACCGAAATGGAAATCGGCCGTATATTCAGTGAGCGTAGCTCAGTGTTTTTGAAACGAGTAACATTTTCGACGTATTTAAAACATAAAAAATATCTCAAAATCTATGTCTATAGTTGTCTATAGTCGCACGAGGTAACAAAAAGGCGACACGATTGATAGAACCGTAAAGTTTCTTTTTTTTGATAGCAAATTTCGTTTGACATTTCAAATGGGGTTATTTAGCAGGTCAGTTGTCATCCAAAAATTTTAAAAAAAAAACTTTTTTTAAAAAAAAATTTAAGTATTAAAAAAAAAAAGAAAACAGTGAAATTTCTAAAAAAGCAATTACACACTACCACAACACAAGTTGTCAACGATCATAGGTATCTTCATCGATACCATCCACAACTTGAATATTGGTTCACATCTGCCGTCTTCCCCCAATAGCAATTTGGTGTTTTATAAAAGTACTAGAAATGTTTTCGACACAAATTTTATAAAACATTATTTCTCTCAAAAAATTTTAAAATGTTTTTACCAAAAAATGAAAAATTGCCACCATTTTATAAAATACTTTAGTCACCATAAATAGGTATTTTGTAATGGTTATTGAAATAATTAAAAAATAGTTTTATAAACAAGCATTTTACGATAATTAAATTACAAGGCTACTTTTATAAAATTTATTGCTTTGTCATGACAATCATCTGATTTTTTTTAAAGCGCCCCGGGGTCTTGCGGAATTATGTTAGGGATCCTTTTATTAACTTCCCAAAAAGAGCTCTTAGTGCTGAATGTAAAATTAAAAAAAAATGCCAATGGTTCGAGTTTTTTTAAAATTTTTTGTTTTTTGCTGTTCTTATTTTCCCTTTTTGTTTTAGTGTTAATACCACTGTTACTATTAGTACTATTTATAATATTTTTTTTAAAAAGTTTTCAATCTTTTACGAAAACCTCATATTTTTTTCATTGGCCTATATCACATTTTTTTAAAATTTTGCTTTTACTATCAATCCTTAAATATTTTTATAAAAAACAAAGCCCAGGATAAATATGGAGACATAACCACACATTTTTAAGCAAGAAATATATTTTGAAATAATGTTTTTATTGGTAAAAATAATTATATTTATTAAAAAAAAATTTTAAATTTTGTAATGATTTTTTTTCCCGTTTCCAATCTATAAGACTGCATCTCTATATAATAATTATATACAATTGGGCAACAATTTACTCCAAAAACGAAATAGTCCTTAATACTACTTTAGAAAAAGTGTTTTATAAGATGACCAACCAATACAATAAAATAATTTTTAAAGGTTTTTTTATAACGGTATTAATATGCTTCAAAGCTCTTACAAAGGCGTTATAAAAAATTTTTTTTTTGTAGACAAAAGTTGTTTTATAGTTTAGTCATAAAAGTATATTTATAATTATTTTAAAACTGCTTTATTAGATTTTTTTTAATTTTTTAGCAGAAAGTTTTAATATTAAATAATAAAACGTTTTTTGCAGACAACCATATGTGTTATACACAGCTGTAATATAATTAATTAACATCTTGGAAGCTTAAAAAAACAAAAAGTTGTAAAAATTTAAAAAATTAAAAATACATTTGCTAGTTGGGCATGGAAGGGAATTAAACTTCTTTTAAAGCAAGCAATAAAAACCAACAAGCAATAATGTGAATCCCCATATCAGTTTTCTTATTCGTAATCGTAATAATATACCTTTTTTTTTGGAAATTTTTTTTTTGTAAAATTTAAACTGAAAAAAAGTATTAAAATATATAGAAATCTTTGTTTTGATGGTTTAAAACCATTTTAAAATTTTTCTTCGATATTTATAAAATTTCCAATATTTTTATTTCTATAGAAATATTTGCAAGGGGAAAATTTTTTTTCAACACTACTAACAACCGATATATAGGGGTGTACTGAAATTTTAAAATTTTAAAAAAAACCCCCGAATCCGAGATCAATCAATTTAGCCGCGATCTGTTTTCAACTTTGTTTGTTTGAGAATCGAACTTGAGAATGTGCCATTAGACTTGCTTAATCTCTTGTTGTTTTCCCAATTTAAAAAAAAAAAGGGCGCTAATAATCTACAAAGATGCTATCAATACACCAACGGGGGATCTTGTAGAATCATTTCTCCCGCCATGAGTTAGCAAGACTTCCTTCAAAGCATCCTTAAGAAAAAAAAAGGATAATTGATTGGAAATTAATTAATGTTACAAAAAAATCTTCGGGGGCGTGGAAATATGTTTCATTAAGTCTAGCGACACTGTTAGGTATCAGGGATGTGCAAGTAACTTGGAAAAAACGCTGAAACACGTGAATTGATTTTAAATTGTACGCATTTTTGGTAATAAAATGAAATATTTTTTTCAACCCCTTACGAACCCTTCCCAAAATTTTTTTTTTTCAAATCAAACCTATGTCGTGTATGGGTTTTAAAAAAGCTCGAAAAAAGGAATCTACCATACCCCTTTTTTTTTTTTTAAATTGGTTACCAGGAAATGAAAAAATTTTTTAAAACTAAAAAGTTAGAAATACCTACTTAGTGCTATCTACGGCTAAAATTTAAAGTTGCAAATGAACAAATAAAGTGGCATTCAGCATTGATGATGTACACTGCTAAAAAAAATTTGGAAAAGGGTCGTCATACCTGTTTCTAAAGTTTTTTACTTAAAAAAAAAAAGGGTTTTTAAATTTTTTTTACCAAATTTAATGCCTGATAAAAAATTTTTTTTTACTCTGAGTTTTAAAATTGGATTTTTGGGTAAAATTAAAATCTGTTTAGTTTAATTGCGTACCTTAAAAATGTTTTTTAATTTCCAAAAAAAAAGGGGGTTGTCAGAGGGGCAGCGTATCAAAGTCTTGATATTGTTGGGATGTGGGGATAGAATGCGGAATAAAGTGAAGTTACTTTATTTAACGCAAAATATCCGGAAAATCACATTTCCCAGGCTACTGTGAGAAGATCTTACACAAATTTGAAAAAAAATGGTACAGTGAAGGACTTGCCCAGAAGGGCCGGGACATGTTTTGAGAAAATAAAAAAGGACATTGCCTATCTCTCAGGAAGATTCCTTTGTCAACGGTTCATTAGCCCAAAACAATCCTGCGTCTAAAGTACGATTGGGGGGTTTTTTAAACAAAAAAATACCCCCTTAAAGGTATATCTTGTCCAGGCTCTTGGAAGATGACTAGGACAGGCGTTTGCAATTTTGTGAAATAATGGGCGATATGACGAAAATGGGTTTTTCCCCTGAACATACCTTTTGGAGAAGCTACTTTTTATTTAAATGGGTAGTTAACTGGCATAATTATCGATTCTGGAGTCGGAAAACCCCACTGGATATGAAGCTCATACCCCCGCGTCCTCAGAAAGTAAATTTTGGGCAGGCATCATCAACAACAGAATATTAGGGCCTACTTTTTGAGGGGAAACCTTCAGCTGCACCCCCTTAGCTTTTATGCTTTGAATTAGTGCCTGCTTTGGGGGTAATGTTTCTCAAAAAAGATCCAGATATCCCCACTGAAACACTTTGGTTCCAACAGGACGGCGCTCCCCCACATTTTGGATTAACGTAGAATATCTCGTGAAATATTTGCGGACGCTGGATTGGAGGACGTGAAAATTAATGGCCCCACGATCCCCAGACTTAACGTCATTAGATTTTTTTTTTGATATCTAAAAAAAGGTTTATCAAAAAGGCCGGCTAATAGTAAAATCAAAAAAAGAATTTGGTGGAATCACATAACATACCGGCTGAGGCCATTCGAATTCCGTAGACGGGGGCCATCCCCCAGGAGCCTCCCCAATAGAGGGTGGAGGGGGTTTTAGCATCTGTTACGTTAATTCCCCATAGAAACAAAAATTTCTTTTTTTTTAAAAAATTTTTTTCTCATTTTGGAAACCCAAAAATTTTAAAAAAAAAGAGTATGGTCAGACTCCTTTTTTTTCGAGTTTTTTAATGGCCCCCTAAGACATAGGTTTGCGTTTAAAAAAAAAAAATTGGGGGAGGGTTCGAAAGGGGGTTAAAAAAATTTTTTTTTTTCCAAAAATCGTAAATTTTTAAAATTTTGACGTGTTTCAGCGTTTTTTTCCAAGTAACTGGTTAAAAAGATATTAATTTTTTTCCCCGGCTTTTGCGCTCCTGAATACAATATAGTTTTGAAAGTATTGGGGGGCCTTTTATTCCCCCATTGTTCTGATTGGTAAAACAATGATTATTGAAAACAAAATAAAATTTTAATTAAAACTTCACAGTAAACGTTTAATTTTCAAAAAACTTTTTTCTATGGGTTAATCCACGTTTGCTATTAGTACCTTAAATGATTAAACTTAAACTTTGTATAAACGTACACATTTCATAAATTACTTTAATTGGGCATGAAAAGGGGAAATGGGTTTAAATGAACACTTTTTTTAATTTAATGGTTTAGTCCTGCCCTTGCCCTGACCTATCAGTTCTCCAAATTAAAAAAAAAATTTTAACAAAAAAATCTAAAAGAAAGCAATAAAAGCTTAGAAGGGTTTTGGGGAATTTTTTCCCCAAAAAATTTTTAAAAGAAGTTGCGGAGGAGTTTAGTATAATTTAAAGGAAAATGTTTAAATAAAAAAAACCCCTAATTTTTTTTTTGAAAAAATTAAAACTAAAAAAACCTCTTTTTCTCATAAATTTTTTTTGAGTATATAATAAAAAATAACTTTCAGCAACCCCTGACCTGCCACTGGGCAGTGCCGAACAGTTCCTTTTAACATTAGCATCGATCTCAGAACTGCCAGCAAGGTTAAAGCTGTGGGCATTTAAGTTAATTTTGAAAATTCCGAAAAAAATTGCTGAACCACTTATGGATCTAAACAGGGTTTCAAGTTTTAAGGGTTAATAAAATTTTTTAATAAGCCCAAAATTATATTTATTCACGAATTATTATAAATATTTTATCTTTTATAATTTATTTTTTTTTTTTACTACTTTACTTCTTTTAGCTTTTTTTTTCTCTCTTTTTGGAATTTTTTTAAAGGAAATGAATTTAAAAGGGGTTTCAAATTAATACCTTCCCAAAAATACCTGAAGTAAAAATACAGTAAAAGCATTCGTTATTACATCATTTATGTCATATTGTAATGGAGAAATTTCCAAACAACAGACTTATATTCTGAGGAAGATTTATAAAATTGTATTTATTAATACAGCCCCTTTTAAAAACCCCGTCTACGGATATTGTAATCTTGATTACACAGGTCCACAAAGAAAAAATGGGTGTGCCGGGTAAACGAATCTAAAGTAAAAAAAGGGATCAAACAACAAGAAATCGAAAAAAAAAAAAACCGATTTGGGGGATTTACCGGGGGTAGCACACGGGGAAGTTTGGCTACAATATATAAACTATAAGGATACAAAAACTTTCATAAAACCAAAAATAGAGCTTTCCAAATTATCTATATAAAAAGTTATATAAACATTTTTGATAAGACAAATAATAAAAAAGAAATAAACAAAAATGTAATGTTGACAAAAAACTTGAGTCCAAATAAATAGGAAGAAAAAATTTAATAATAGTATTTTTTTAAATAAAAAATTATTTATTTTATTTATTTGAATCCAAAATTACTTAAAATTTGAAAAAAAAAATAATTTTTCAGGGGTATACAAAAAAAAACCAAAAAAATTTGTATTTTGATTATAATTCGAAAAATATTGCATTTGACAAAAAGGTTATTATTTTAATCTTAATTTTAATTTATTATATAATAACTTAAATTAAAGGCCTTGTAAAAAAACATAGTTTATGTTATATAAAGTTTCGTATATCTTTTATATTTTTTGAGATATTAACGTTTTAAATTTAAAAAAAAACCTTAAAATCTGAAATTACGCCTTTTCTCAGAAAATCTTAGTCCTACTCCTAGCCCACACCACTTTTTTTGTGGACCTGTGTTATTATTGTAGACAGGAGGTAAGTTACGTTGAACATTTTGGAGTAAATAAATTAAAAGTTGAAATGTTTTATTATATTCCTAATTTTCTGCTGCTACCCCGGGTCTATAAAAAAAAATTAAAATTTTTTTTCCCCATAAAACAACATTCTTATATCTTCTAGAGACAACTTTCCTATTAAATTTTTTTTACCCCTTTTAAAAAATTTTTAAATCCACAGAAAAGAAGTAAAAACTTAATTACTTTTTTTAAAAAAAGGAAGGAAACGCTTTAAACAATGCTACGCCAATCTTTGCCTATTTTTTGGGGTTTACAATGATATTACGAAAAAAAAAAAGTGCCCCAAAAAAGAAAAAAAAACCCCATACCTCAAGTCCAAAATTTCTGTCAATGACGCTCGCTCGCCTTTAGAGTGCCCCGGGGTTTTGTGGCGTCAGGGGAATAATTCCAGTGGTGTGTGCTTTTAGAAAATAAATGATAAAATTTTGTCAAATCATGAAAAAATTTTTTTTAAAAAAAATTTTTTCATACATTTTGTAACCCAAATTGTAAAAGCATATATTATTTTGGTTATTATTCGGATTAATGAAAATTGAAATTTTTTTGGGAAATTTTTTACACCTCCTATTTTGGGTCATAGAACACAAATTTCATTTTTTTGCGATTTCCCCTTTTTTTTTTTTTTTTTTCATTTTACCTTCTCCGATTTTATTTTTCTACATAAAAAAAAAATTTAAAAAAATTTAGTCTTAACATAAATTAAAAAAGACGTAGAAAAAAGAACCAACCAAAATTTCCCGACGTAATTCACCCCCGATCTTAAAATTAATAAATCGATTTTACGCATTGCTTCATAAAAATATCCGCTATAAAAGGAACACGAAAGCCCTCAAAATCTCATTTGTATCCAAAAATTTTTTGGGGTTTTGGTTCCTATTTGGGGATTTTTTTTTATCCTTCGGACCAAGCAAACAAGATCCCTAGCAAATTCAATGTCATATAGAAAACTATTACTACTTGGCAACAGGTCAACTTTTTAAAAATTTGGTTGAATTCGGACAAACGTTTTACCTACTTTTTATTAAAAATTTAAGGTTTTTTTTCTTTTTGGGTTTTTTTTTTTACAAAATAATATTCGTAATCTTTATGATTGTTTAGTTAATTAGCCTTCTAGTAAACTGAGTCGGTTACTTTTAAGTCCCCTCTTTTATTATAAACAGTTTTGTTTAGTGTTATTTTAAGTTAAGATACCCCAAAACCAACAAGTCAGTAAAGAAAGGTTTGAAAAGAACATAAAATTGGCTTAAATAAAAAAAAAAATTATTTTTAAAATTTCCGTTTTTCTTTAAAAATCCCCATACCTCTAATGGTTAGGGGCCCCACACGGATTTGACCCGGGTGATTGTAATTGAGACATTTTTAAAAAAAGTGAAAATCAATGGCCAGTGGCGATGCGTCAAATGCGATGAAACAAAATTTAAAAAACTATTTAATGGTGAAAATTATTTAATGGGAAACAGACGCTGAAATAATTGAAAAGAAGGTGCTATAAATCTTAAAAACTCCACCAACAAAGTGAAATGGATAAAATGGAGCGATTTGCAAGAGGTTTTGAAAATCTAGATGATATTATTCTGTCAAAATTTACCACCAGGTCAGAAAAGCTAAAAAAATTTTGGAAAAATTTGATGGTTTTAGCTTTAAAAGGTGTCTACCAATTATGTGTTCGGATCGTCTTTTAAATTAAAAATTAAACCTGGAACATCAAAAAGGCACATGTTGGAAATTGAAAAAGGTGGTTTTGACTGTGGAGGAAGTAAAAAAATTTGGGGTATTTAAATTTTCCCCCAACTTATGCAGAAAAACCAATTAAAACAAAAAAAGAAAAACTCCTTTAGTTTTAAAAAATCTTTGGAACATGAAGAATATTTAATAAAAAAATACGTACAAGTAAAAGGCTCTTCATTTTCTCTAAAAATACAAAAAAAAAGGCCAAAGGGTAAATTTTTTCAACGAAAATCTTTTAAAAAAAAACCAATTCCCAAAAAAGTTTCCATTGGGGAGGAAAAACCATCTTAAACTGATTTTATTTTTTCAAACAAAATATTAAAATGCAAGACAAATAAAAAAGAAAAACAATCGGATACTAGTGCTTCAACAATGGTTAACAAATCATTTTCTTTTATGATGGGTACAGTTCAAATTACGGGAATGACGGCCCGGAAACTTTGTGTTGGGTTCTGGTGCAAGGAGACTAAAAAATGTCTTGAACTTTTTGATTTTGAACAGGGGGGGAACCAGTTTGCTAATGGGGAAAAAAGGGGCTGCAAGGAACCCCTTTGGAAAAAAAAAAAGTCCCCCCCTTGGGTTTCAGCGGAAGTTAATAAATGTATCACAAAACAAGTGACAAATCTCTTAGTGAGGCGTACCCCAAAACTGGAATGTCATGATATTCACAGAGGGAAAAAAGTGGGGAAAAAAGAAAGGGGGTACGACACTGATTAAAGGTAAACGTAAATAATTTGTATTTAAGAATTAATAATACAAAATGGTTTAATACACCCCCTGCAGGTCACTTTGGGGAAAAAATTTAAAAAAAAAAAATGTGGCCCAGCGATTAGGCCAATCAGTAAAGTCAATTCTCTAAACTTAAAATAAAGGAACTAGCTTATGATGTGTTTGTTTAAAACATGAAATCCTTTAAATTATTATGTAAGCATGAAACGGAAAACAAACATTTTTTCCCCCAAAAAAAAAGATAAAAAAAAAAAATATAAAAAACCTCTATTTATTGTACATTCTGACGTATTGGGCCTTTAAAACCTTCACAATAGATAAAAAAATTATTTTGTAAACTTTATTTCTAACTATACCCTAACTTATCTGATGTCAAAAAATCGAAGTTTTTATTTTTTTTAAAAATTACGTTGCAAAAGGTGAAGCCCATTTTAATTTTAAAAGTTGTTAATTTATTTTATAATGGTACAGAATATTTATCTGGCGAAATGAAGGAATTTTTAAAAAAAACGGAATAACATATCATCTTACTTGCCATACACCCCCCCAAAAAAATGGAGTGGCTGAGCGCAAAATCGGACTTTCCGAAAAAGCGCGTGCAATGGTAAAGTGCGAGTTTAGATAAACGCTTGGGGGGCGAGGAATTTTAACTGCAACCTTTTAGTGAATAGGTCCCCAAACAAAAGAAAAATTAAATAAAACACCGTGAAAGTGGCATACAAAAAAGCCAAAATTGGAAATTTAAAAAATTTTTTGGCTGCCACATAAAACATAATAAAAAAAAAAAATTTAAATTTGATGTAAATTTTTTAAGGGGGAATTTTTGGGTTTTTCCAAACGGGTAAAAATTTTTCGATGTAAAATGGGAAAAAATTTTTAAATTTTGCACGTGACGTAATTTTTGATAAAATTTACATATAAAACATCAAGATTAGAACTTGATGATCTGCTAAAAATTGGTAGCCAAATAAGTAAAAACTAAATACAGAAAAAATGTCCCAAAAGGTACAGAAAATTTTATCAGCGGGGGTGTTGCTGATGGTTCTGTAGATAATATCCTTCTTGAAAAACGGACAAAAAAAAGGCAAACAAACCTAAAAAAAAAGGGATCCCCCAAAAAATTACCAAGGTCAAACATCCTCTGTAAAGGATTTAAATTCACTCGAGGTAAAACACCCTCTGAAAAGGATTCCCAAAAATTTCCAAGGTAAAACTTTTCTGTGGATGTCCCTGCAAAAAAGTGAGAGCTCTTTTTTAAAATAAAGTCCGTGTACCTCAAATAAACGAAATTAAATAATACACATGATATAAAAAGGGAGTGAAAGTTAAAAAAAAAAAACCAATAATATCCTAAAGAGGATAATTTTAAAATCAATAATTATTTTATAGCTAATTTAATTTAAAAAGCACCACAATTTATCAAGATGTGCAAAAAGTTCTCAGAATTGAGTGGGAAAAAGCCATCAAAAATGAGTTTAAAATCTTTAAGAAAAAAAAATGGACGTTCGTAAAAAACCCAAATAATGTAAATATTTCCACTGTAAATGGGTTTCAAAAAAAAAGGGACAGTAACGGAAATTGGGTTAAAAATATAAATCGTTTAGTAGCGGGGTTTTTATAAAAGAAAATATTAGATTATGATGAAATGGCTTCAGTTCTTTTTGGGTATGCTTCGTTAGAAAATCGGGATGAGCTGTTAATTATAAATGGATGTTAAACCATTTCTTAATGGCCCCCAAAAGAAAATTTTTATATGCGGGTGCCTGACGGTGTTGCTATTAAAAAAAAAAAGGGGGGGCTGAAAATTTTAAAAAAATCTTTTTGGTTTAAAGCGGCGTAGTCCCTTTCGGGGGGGGGGAAACTTTAAAGGGGGGGCTCTATTTTTTAAAAACATTTTTTTAAAAAAAAAACACAACAATAAAAACAAATCATATTTGAAACTTTAGGCCAGAAAGGAAAAATAATGACAATATAAAAAAGTTCTTACCCAGCAGTTTTTTTTAAAAAACTTGTAATTTTTGGCTTGTGTTGCGCTAACATCATTTTTTTTTTTTTCGATATTCCTTCCTGAACTGAGCACCTGACTTTTTTTTTTTTCCTTTTTTTCCAACAAATTTACCCTTGCATAGACAATAAAAACTAAATAACAACAAAGATGAGAATATGATCCGAAATAAATCATACGTTTAAATCTCCTTTTGCAATAAAAAAATAAAGTAAACAAATTTTGGAATATATCCAATACCACACAATAAAAAAAAATGCCCCCAAACGGTCCCGCTCAGGGTTTTTCCCGGTGTTAGTCTTTTGAAGAAATAACCGCCCCAAAGGGGAAAAAAAAATTATTAACAAAAAAAGTTGACAAATTATTTTAAAAAATGACTTCTAAAATTACACCAGCAAGTAAAAAATGTTTAAAGCCCCCAAGTATGTTGAAATAATACCTGTTTTTATACGGTAGGTTTTTTGGGCGCGGGGGCCTGGTCTAAAGGGGCGGGGGGGGCCTCCCCCCCGGCCCCCCCTGGCCGCCACTGAGTCAGCCCGATGCTGGTATGAATGCTTTAATAATATATTGTTGAAAAAGGATTTGTGAATTCGTCAGCAGATAATTTTTATATTTCTTAAAAAAGGCGATTTAAATAAAAATATTTTTGTTCTTTTTTACGTTGATGATTTAGTTATCGCAACTAAAGATATAAATCAATGAATAATTTTAAAAAGGGTTTTAATGAAAAATTTGATATGATTGATTTAAAAAAAATTAATTATTTTTTAGGCATAAGAATAAATAGGTCAAAATTTTGAAATTTCATTTTCCCCACCACATATTTAAAATCAATTTTACAAAAATTTAATATGAGTAACTGCAACCCTGTCAGTACCCCCCTTCCTGTAAAAATTAAATTTAAAGCATTAAACTTAGAGGATAGTTATAATGCATTTTAAATTTAATTGGCTGTTTAATGACCCAAACTATGTAAAGTCCGGTTTTTGTACAGGGGAAATCTATTAAGCAGATATCAAATAAATGCAACAAAAACTATGGTTATTCAAAAGGGGGGAGATATTAAAAAGGGAAAGATTAATATGAAATTGATATATAAACGTAATGAAAAATTTTAACCATGTATTAACGGGCTATTTTGCCGATTGGGCAAATTAATTTTATCGCCGAAGTACAACAGGTTGTTTATTTAAATTATTTGAAAGTTGTGTAACATGGATTACACGGCGACAAAATTCGTAGCAACTCATCAACAGAGGCTGAATACTGGTGTATTTGAGGCTAAAAAGGGGAACTTTATGGCAGTCTTTGTTAATTGTATTAATGCCCCAATGTTTAACCCGAAATTTTATACGAAGATAATCAAAGTTGTATAAAGGGGAAAAAAACCCCGTAAATCACAAACGTTTTTTAAAAATATCGGCTTTAAAAACCATTTCCCGGGGCAATAGAGAAAAAAAAATTTTCTTTTTAAAAAAAAGCCAGGGCCAGGATGATCTTTGAAAAAAACATTGCCACCACAACAGTTCAAGGGACTGAGAGAAAAATTGGGTTCAAGAAAAATATGGCTAAAATATTTTTTAATTTAAATATTGTTTTAATTTAAATTTTTTATGATCTGGTTGGGTTTTTTTGGGGGTTTTTCCTACCCCAACAACAAATTTGGATCATCAGTTGTTAATTCCCCATAAGCCGTAAAGTAAAAATTTTTAAACTCATATATTTTTGGGGGGTGTGTTGGCTTAGAAAAATAATATTTAATCTTTATGATTGTTTAGCCAAAGTTACCTTTAAAAAAACTGGTCGGTTCAAGCCCGCTCTTTATATTAGTCAACAGTTTTGTATTAGTGTTATTTTAAGTTAAGATATACAACACACCAACAAGTCAGTCATAAGAAAGGTGTTGCTAAAAGACACATAAAATTAGGCTCAAATAGAACAAAAGTTTTTTTACAATTACCGTGTTTCATTAAAATCCACCATACCTGCTAATTTTTTTTTTAATATTAAAATAGTATAAGTATTTTAAATATTTTTTCTTAAAGACAGTTTTAAAGAAATATGTCGAAAATGTTTTTTAATTATTTTTTTTTTTGAAATACTAAAGAGGCGGAAAAAAAACAACTTCTGATTATGTTTAATAATCGGAAAATGGGAGTTGCAAAAAATGCAAAAAATGGTTTTTTTCCATTATCCGAATAATTACTAATATTGTTTATTTCCTTTTTTAAAACTCGGAATACCCCCCAAAAAAAACTTTTTTAAAGTTGCCAATCTCTCAGCACCAAAGGGGTTTTTCAGGATTTGGTTTACGAATCCCATGGAAAAATTTTTAACCATTATTCTTCATTTAACGCTAACTGAGTTTTAGGCGAATTACTAGTTGAAGGTTTTTAAAAGTTTACTGAATTAAAAGCACCTAACAACACTAAATCTTTAATACAATTATATCCCTAAATAAGCTAAACTATAATAAAATTGGCAAAAACAATATCTATATATACGAAAAATGAAATTTAAAAAAATTTTGAAAATACCCTGTATAGCAATTAAAATTTAAACTTCAAAATTTTCCATAATCAATAATAATAAATAAAAAAATCAAACAACAAAAACCTGTCCTTTTCGCTTATTTTTTAGTCTGCAAGTTGTGGTTGTTAAACTAAGGAAATTTTTGCCACATTTATTGTCTTCTCGATACAATGATTTCAATACATTTTGCTATTTTGAATCCGATTGCTGGCTGGTGAATTATTCTCACAATTTGACAACGTGGCGGTGAAACTTTTGGCCGGTTCACTGTTTTTGAGCGGAAAAGTATATCATAGGCTTAAAAAAAAATTTACTAGTGTTAGATTTTTATTCAGCCGCTTCTTCGTTTTAAATTTTTTAAAAAGTCACGGACAGAAATTTTTGGGCTTTAGGTATAGCAACTAAATGTATATCTGGTGCAAATAGTGAAAATTTCGCGATAGCAAGGGGCAAAAGTTTTCATTCAGGTTTAGCTAATTAAAAAATTTTTTCGTTTTAAAAAGGATATGTTTTTAAAAACATAAAGGGCGCCACAAATTTACTCGTCTACTATTACCCCGAACTCTCGGGGGATATTTTCAATTTGGTAATATGAGATGATATGTGAATCGGCACCTAGGTTAGGTTAGGTTTAAATAGGGACTTTACCCCCCCACCCAGGCCGGTATATTTGGCAAACCTTTTTTTATTTAAAGGACCTTCTAATTAAATTTATTAAATTGGGAGAAAGTTTTTCATCTACCCCTTTTTGCCCTACCGGACACGGGACAATATTTTTTCTGGTGTCCCCTTTTCCCCCGGAAAATATGACGAACAGCCATTAGATTTGTCATGTCTTCCCCTCCCTTTTAGTGACGTGGGTATACCGGTTCTTTTAAAAAAACCCGATTTTTTTTTTGAGGCCGATCTCCGGCCTTTCCATATGCGGCTGTCTGTTTAAACCCCGGGGCCATTTTCCCAAAAAGCGGTTCTGTCAACCTTCTGTTTGGATTCTTCTTCTAAGCACCTGTTTGTTCGGGGTGGATGCCCTTTCCCCCCAAAAAAGGGCCCCGTGACCTTCACCTTTTAACGGATTCACCCGTTTCGGTCGGCGAACCTTTGTCCTTGTGACTTTGGGTGGCAACTCTCGAAACGGATTTATCCGTTTTGGGCCCCCCTTTTTTCACTTTTTTTCCCAAAAAGGGTTCTGTCTGTTTTTTGTTGGAGCTGGGGGGGTAATAATCCACCACGGCAGAGCCCCCCATTACCGCAGTAAGGCTAGATACTCCGAGGGTCCCCCGTATCTCGGGACCTTGAAGACACCTGTTTAAGGCACAGGATTATTTTCCCTCACAAAGGGATGGTAGGAGGTAGGTAGGTTTAAAGTGAGTGGACTTTTTTCCCCTTCACTGCGACCCTGGTCTATTTGGCTCCCCTTTTTATATTTCTCCCAATAGGATTGAACTTCTAATGAAACCCATACCAGATTGGGAGAGAGTTCTTACCTCCTCTTACTCGTGTCACTACCGGAACGAGCACAATGTGTTCCGATGTGTCCTGGTGCCCCTGTCTCCTGGAGAGTATACGAGCAGACGATTAGACCCCGTTTCGGTCGGCGACCTTTGTCTGCTTTTTGCCCTTTGGGTGGCACCTCTCGAAACGGTTTCCGTTTCGGCAGAAACCCTTTCCTTTTTTCCTTAAAGCGGTTCTGTCCGCTTTCTTTGGACTAGGGAAGTAATGTCCCCCCGGCAACCCCCATTACCGCAGTATGGCTAGATACCGGGGGTCCCCCTGTATCTCAGGCCCTTTGGGGGACACCTTTTTTAGGCACGATTTTTACCATCAGCAGGGTACAACACCTTGGTTACGCCTTGTGTTCGTTTACTTCGGACCCCTTTCCCCTACGCTAGCGATTAGTTCCCGATGGACGGCAACTAAACCTTAAAAAATTTTGTATTTAAATGTTTTTTTTCCTTAACATTGTTTTTAAAAATTTTTATTTTTAATTATGGGTCCTAAAGAGTCAAAATATGCTCATTGGAGTGTAGAAACCCCAAAGGGGATTGCTAAAGCATTACGCTCTTGGTTATTAATGTTAAGTGTGGACTGCGGCGATGACATAAAGTCTTTAAAAAAGCGTCCCCCCAAATCGAATAGTTTTTTTTTATTTGCTTAAAACTAAAATAAAAAAAAAAGATCAAATTCATTTAAATTTGTTATTAAAAATTTCTGGGGGGTTTTTTTTTTGATGGGGCTTTTTTTTATTTTTTTATTATTCTTTGTAGATTGGCGCCATAACCGAGCTTCCAAAGTTGACTTTGACGAAAGGCTTTAAATATTCAGAGGCTGAAGCAGATTGCAACATCTGGGATCATTTAAAGCTGATTGCCAAACATGATGGATCCACTATGATGAAAGTTAAGATGTCTGTTTTTTTTGGGGAATGTGCTGAAAGAATAATTTTGTTAGAAAAAATACATAGGCGAATTATGAATAGGTAAGTATTGGATCCACAGATGACAGCTATTTAATTTTTTTTTGAAATATTTAAAGAAGACCGTGTAAGCTAAAAGATTTATTAAATTACGGAAAAAATTGTTACTAATATTAAAGCCAGTTTACTTTTTGCAGTGTTTTATCATTACTTTTACTGTATTTGATATTGTAAAAAATTTTCTAAATTAATTTGAAAACTCTGGATGTTTTTTATTTATATTATTTATTTAACTTTAATATTTATTTTTTTCCCCTTTTTTTACTTGTATTTTACCCGAGTTAGGTTAAAAGGGCCCTTCAAATGTGAAAAATTGATAAACAAATTGCAAAAAATGAGATTTTCATATATAACTTTTTAAAGTATTAACGTTAATTTTTTTAAAATTAAAAAATTATTTTAAGATTTGGAAGTTATTCTTATTAATTAAAAATTGTCCAACGGGTTTCAAAAAAATTTTAATTTAATTTTAAAAGAAATTTTTGTTTTCCAAAAAAAAAATTTTTTTAAAAATAAAATTTTTTCAAGTTTAAAAATTATTTAAAAAAAATTTTTTTTAAAGGAAAAATTTAATCAAAAATATTTTTTTTTTATTTATATAAGTACTATTTAAATATTATATATTATTTAATAGCCCCAAACCAAAATAAATATATGAATATAAAAAAATTATTTCCCGGTTTACAAATTTCTTCTTTGGTTGGGGAAAACCATTTTCCCCTTTTGGGGGACACCAAGCCAAATGAATTTTTTAAAGTCGTCTCAGAATTTCGTTAGAATATAGAACCCCAAAAAAGAGTTTTGCAACAATTAGAAAAAAGTAATCACAAAAAAGCAAAACAAGAGGAAAAAAGATAACGGATGTAAATATCTTTTTCAATAAACAAAAACACTATCAACGATATTTTTTATCAAAGGATAAAATTGCCTAATTATTTATAAATTTGTACCTTTTAAAATATATTTTTAGTTTTAAATTTTTTTTTTTTTTCTTGTTCTCTGGGGGCCGTCTTGTTTTCTACC